>VRLP01005849.1:0-33098 GCA_009660295.1 Lophius piscatorius
AATGAAGAACAGGGGTGATGTGTTCGTGTTTACGAACTCCCATCAGGATCCTTGCAGCACTGTTTTGAACATACTGAAGTCTTTGAAGACTTTTATCAGGGATCCCGGTGAGAAGGGATGTTACAGTAATCCAGTCGGGAGGAGACAAACGCGTGGACCAGCTTTTCAGCATCACTCAGGGTGAGTGAAATACAGTGTTTTTCGTTGAGAAAACGCCCCCTTGTGAGTAAAACTTGAACTATCAGAGTGAAATATGATAGATACGAGATAGAACGATAGAACGAGTTCCTCTGCAGACTAAGGCATGTGAGGGTTTAGAATTTGGAAATGATTCATTTAATGGTTAAAATTTGGAGGACAGGAAAGGACTGGCGAAAATATTTCTTATATATCTTCAAGATTTTCTCTAATAATTCGTATAAGAGCTCAAAAGCGAAGCTTTTTTAATTGGATCACTCTATTTTTCAAACACAGCTTCATAACTTTTGATCTGATGCATATGAATTGATTTCAGGAGATTCATCTTTTATGTTTCGGGTTTGACTCTAATAGTTCAAGATTTACTCACTAGGGGGCGCTTTTCCCCGAAAAAAAACCTTTTTTGAACAAAAATTTGAGGAGTTCAATCAGAGGAATTATTTGTACAACGCAGTGGACTGGGGATTCTTCAGGGATGTACAGCGCTGACCTAGTTTTGCATTAATGAACGACGTTGAGTGTTTGGACAGGAAACATTCTGTGGATTCTACGCTGCATGTTTGTTCAGCACGTATCACGTCTTTTAAGTGAGTTTGAACTAAGAAGACCAAAGAGCAGAATCTTGATATTTCCTAGAAACACACCATCAGGAATGACATATCGGCCCGCTCTGTGGGACCCATCTGTTCACAGCTGGTCGTAGCGCCAGCAGCCAGCGCGGGCTGAAGTCGACAGGGGTTCCAGTTGGTTCTGGAACGGGAAGGGAGCTGCAGCTGTAATGAGAGGCATCAACACTGCCCCCACCCCCCCATCTCCAAAATATTATGTAACACACACCAGCGCAGCATTTCCCCTGTGAGTTCCTCGTCGCTCCTCATGACCTAGCGTGAGATTAATGGCATAATTTTTTTCTTTTGCCCCCGGTTAAAGTGGGCGTCTTGTCCACCCGTTGTCCGCCACGTTAGGAGAACACGGAGAAACACGCCTGGCCACATGCAAGGCATCAACAGAAAATTGCGTGTCAACAAAACGACGCATGAGCAAAGCGGGCGACACAGAAAGCTTTGGTGCAAATACGGTTTGAGTAATGAAACACGCTGTCGCAGCGGACAGAGACGTGAAGTCAACACCTGGAACTTTTACCGGCTCTGGTTCCGTTTGAAGCAAATATAAGGTGAGGTGATGAGGCGCCTTTCTATCTTTGCAAATGCGAGGAAGTCTCAAACCTTCAGTCGGCGTGTTCGCCACTAGCCTAGAGCCATAATGAATATTTAAAGACCCGCTATCTTACAGGAGGCGAAGCGAAAGCCCACGTATTGTTGGGTAGGTGATTTGAAATGCCTGGGTGCTGTGGTGGATTGGCACCCGTCACAAACAAACGAGCCGCCAAGGTGAAGAAAAAAGACTGCGGCTTCATCAAAAGAGACAAATGAATGAAATGTGGATAATTGTTCATTGCAGCAGATGATACGTGATAATTAATCCGTCAGAAAGTCTTAAGTGGTTGGACTTTTCCCAGAGATTGGGAGTGAAGAGAGTCTGCACCCTTTAAAAAAAAGGTCAATTGAGACGTAGAAAATGTCTTTATCGTCCATGACCATGATAGTTACTCTTTCTTCGTACACATTAGCTGCCACCCCCAGGAAATACTGTGATCAAAGGGTAACTGAAGCATATTCCCACACATTTTTTTATATTTCTCAGTTCACCCAGGGTGATTAGTGACTTCCTGTTTAGCTGTGGTATAAATTTGAGGTAGGACACAGAATTAATTCTCTTTGACGTTCTTCACAATTTGAAAGACCAGAGCTTCAGAAATCTGGCAAATGAGACAAAAAAAATGTCTCAAAAGTTCAATCTTCAACATTTAGATCAATTATTTAGAAGTTTAAGAGACTGGAGATGTTAAAAGACCCAGCATGGAAGAGGATATGTCTGCAAACTGACCCCACAGGCTGTGAGGAGGATGGTTCTAATGGCATAATACTTTCCAAGGCTAGAGACTGAGGAAGACTCTGATGGGACAACGAAGTTGGTGAATGGATGGGGCGGTTTGGACCAGACGTCACTGAAGCTTGAATAAATCAGGTACACGGAGAATCATATTTAGGAGGACAGTAATAAGATGATGGGACAACGATGAAGGTGTGTCAGTGTGGATAGATCGTTTTTTTTTGGATAAAACTTCACGTTTAACCTGAAGACTTCAAAGTCAGAGGGATTGTTTGTACCATGCAGGGGTTTGGGGGCTTTTGGGGGATTTAACCTAACTCTCAGAGATGACAGCGTCGCCCTAGTTGGGAGATATAGACATAGATGGTAGAACCTCATGATAGACGACTTACTGAAATGTGAACAGACTTGATTATTATAAATACTTAACACATCGGGGTCATCATAGAAAATGTAATTATTTAGTTTAATTGTAGTCCACGACCGAGTGTGCTGTTTATGAACCCTAACACTACGACATAATGGCGGGTTTTTCAGTCGATATTGCGTTCTTTATATAGACTGAAGGACGGCACTCATCACATTTGCATGATCTCATATTCTTCACTCAAACAGAGGAGCTCGACTCCTAACCCTCCTCTTTCACAACTCTGGCTGAGAGCTGATGAAGTGGTGGCCATTTCCATATAACGGAGAGAAAATGGGGAACCTCCTCAGATGCTATCGTTGACCGAGCTATTAAGTGCTCCGGTCCTCCAGGGGCAGGGATGAAGATTAATATTCAGAGTGCATGTGGTGTAACTCAGGTAGTTATAGAAATGATTGGAATCCGTGCAAGCACTGGAATATTGTTTTGTCATTCAGACAGGCTTCTGGAATCCTAACAAACACTGGACATTCACATAGCGCTACCGCTAACTTCCTGTAGATACTGTTTCCCTCTCCTCAGCATGTGGAGGGAACCACGGCCCCTTCTTGTAGAGGACATCTGTGTTGTCTGACCGGTCCAATGTATAGTTGAGGTGAAGATGCAGGTATTTGCCCTGGATGTTCACCGGTGGGTTCTGTGAGGACCTCCTGCAGAGGTCAATCACGTGATCCTTTATTTTGCTGGTGTTCATCTGAAGGTGATTGAGTTCAAACCGGTCCACAAAGTCTTTAATGGGGTTCTGCCACTCCAGATCGGTTCCCACCTGATATGTATCCGACGATAGTTGATCAGACAACGTTACAACATCTTTAGGTGTCTTATTAAGCTGCCCCCTACCGAAGCCCCCCTAAACCTACAAGACTTCTTTCTCCAGAGGGATCCCCTGGTTACCGCCCCCTTCCTCGACATCAATGACATCACAGAATGTCATCCCAATACGGATTGGCTCCAGCTCTTGGTTGTCCGATCATCGGCGATTCATCACCAGCCCATCAGAGGACAAAAGTCGTCACCGGACAAAACAACATGGCGGCTGTGACTTGATCCTATCCGTCCGGCTTGGTTCCCTCTAGTCGTCCTCCGGGTTAAGGTTACTCAAATATGAATGCTTAATTTAATGAAGTTTGTTGTTGTTGAAGCATCCTCTCACGGCGATCTCGTGTCTGAGGTGCTCAAACCTGTTTAGATCTATACAGGGCGGGCCGTAACCGACCCTCTAAAGTTCTTATTTGTGGAGCGACTAGTTTGTAATGTTATATAATTGCAGGTTTTATGTTTTAAGTCCAACCCAAATCAAAACATGACATGCTCCAAAAAATTGCCTTGCGTGAGAGAATGTCGTGGTTGACTAGAAGCAGGCGTGGAACAAACACGTAGATTCTCTTCAAGGTCCATCCGCCATCGCCTAGGGGGGGCTGGAGCCCATCCCAGCCGACAATGGATAAAAGGTGGGTTAAGGCGCCGCAAATTCACCTTTTTTCATTCACCAATTCATCTTTCATGTTGCTTAAATACATAAGTGGGCGGGAGGGAGGGCGCCGGAGGGGACCCACGCACATCGTGTTACAATTACGAGTTAATAACCAACAACAATAGGGAGAACATTTTTGCTCTTAAGCCAGTTAGAAGACACGTCTTTCATTAAGGGATGTGTAACTTCACGTTTAGCCCGAAGAAGAATCGCAGCAGAACCGTTGTTGGCGGCGTGCCAGAATTATTATTAAGTGCAGAAAAAGATGCTGCTTCTAACTTTCAGGACGTTAGTGTTCATTAAATACAATTGTTGTTAGCGGCAAAGGGACTGCGGGTAAGAAGTTTGGGACATGTTGGGTATTAATAAGGCCTGTTGGGATCCAACATATGCTACACTGTCGTTAGATGCTAAATAAAGATTTATGAGACTTTTTCCTTTGTGGAACATTACGCCGCTTCAATCCCTCCCTTCAGTCTGCGTTTTATCGTCACTGTCTCTGCTTACAGAGACTGGGAAGATGAGAAGAAGAAAGACAACGTCCCGGTTCAGCTCGTCGCCGGGGACTCAAGCTGGGCTCAGGGGAAACAAGTCGAGATTAAGACTCTTTTTCACATTTGACTTTGAGGTATAGCTGAAAAACTTCCTCTCTGTGGTCCATTACTGGAAACGGTTAAATTCACTGTATCTCTTATTTGGTACATCCATTGGTCACGTCCACAGAAGCTTAGTGTGTGGTCGACTGACATAGAGAGATTATGCCATAACATTACAACCACCTGCTAAACATTGTGCAGCCAGACACCTTTATATCAGAACTTGAATTTGCATTTTTCTGCAATTTGTGCAACAGAACTTCTGTGTTTTTCTGTTGGACCCATCAGATATACAATAAGCAAGAACAGCAACTAACAGGGCTAGTATTTTATGCTTATTATTTACTGTTTTTTGTAAATATACAGTGCTTCTTGTCACATAGTCTTCCTCAGATGCTGCAGTATGAATGTAAGACAAAAGCCGCAAAATTAAATATCATGCAAATATCAGTACATGTGAGGTTTCGTCAATTTATTGATATATATATCTATAAATATATAGATATATATATTTAGAGAGAGGTTGGTGGTTGAATCCCCAGAATGCCCCTGCAGTCTGCAGTGTGGGGGTCCACAGACGGCCCACTGCTCCACAGAGGTGGGTAAAATGCAAAGAATTAATTTCACAATGCTGAACTGAATATAACTTGAACTTCTACGACTATGTTATATAAAAAAAAAGTCGACATTATTATCATAGAAGGATGGTCTTTAATATCTCCAAGGGCCAATTAGGGTTTTGCAGGCATCAAAACACATCATGAAATAAAATGGACATTAAGAATCTATAACAAACATCAGGTGTCGTCACTGCAGTAAAACTGTAAGGAGCTGCAGGAGCCTGAGATCAGTGAGGACCGACTTCAGAGGAACGTCAAATAGAGATTTCCATTATTTTCTCATCTCCGAGTGATTATCGGCTCTTGCTGAGTGGAAATGTCTTTTTTAACACCGTAATAAACATTATTGCGGTCTTCCTTCCGTTCTGTCTTTTTTTTTTTTTCCTCCCTTAAGAATGAATTTTTCCGTCTGCTCAAAGCCGAATGTTAGCTAATTATTTTTTTGTATCTTCCACTATGGCTAGGGGCCCTATCAGACTTTCATGCATGCGGCTCAGATAAGGGCTTATTGGCAGAGTGAAGCGGACAATTTTTAATCATAAATGTGGGCAGCTCTGCTCATCAAAGTACCAGTGTCTGTGGTCGGTCTAATCTGGTCTTTCCAAACTCACCCCGCTTCCTACGTTTCACCGACGAGATTTCATTTCTTCCCTGATTTCACCCTCCTTTCTGCCAACCGCCGTTTGTTACTACCAGCGTAAAACCTCCGCAGCATATACAGTAGATGGTTGCTTCCCGGACGCCAGGCGTAATCCACCACTTTTCAGTTCATTCATCCCACCCTATTAAAATGTTCTTCTTATGTGGCTGGCATTTCATCAAAGCGGGCGCAGGAAACAATTTGCTTCATAAGTCTTAGATGATTAAGAAAAACAGTGCGTTGTAGTATTTCATGTTAAATTTCCTCTGGATTTTTTTCTCCGGTTGTGTCGCTGGTCCGATTAGACCGACCTTGTGCTCGCATATCTTGTCTGGGAGTGATGGCAAAAGGCCAAAAGAATGTGGGCGCGAGCAGAAAGAAAGACAACTTTGTTTGAACTTCAGCCCTCCGTGGCAAACTGGTGTTTGTGAGACCGTGGTGGGTGGAACATAAAGAGTACTACATATTGGTATTTATAAATATTTTGCACACAACAATGAATGGGGCGGCGTTTGTAAGATGTTGATTTTAAAAGCAACATTTTGCTAAATTTAGCTCAAAATATAAAATGTCAATGTTATATCTAAATTTTAAATCTAAATGTTTACTCTAAATGTAAAAATCTAAACATTATATGTAAATTTTAAATCTAAACATTAAATCTAAATGTTATATCTAAATGTTAATTCAAACGTTTCACTCTCTATATAAAATCTAGATGTTAGATCTAAATGTTAAATCTAAATGTTAAATCTCTATGTTAAATCTAAATGTTAAATCCAAATTTTATATCCAAATGTAAAATTTAAATGTGAATTATAAATGTTGAATGTGAATATTGGGATGTAAATGTTAGATATTAATGTTCAATCTAAATGTTAAATCTGAATGTTACATCTAAATCTAAATCTAAATCTTAGGCTTCTGAAACGTGAGAGACAGAATGTCTTCTACTATTATTTATATCCCCAAAAATTATGGAATCGTAGTAGCCAACGCTTCCGCCGCAGATCCTGCGCTTTAACACGATGCCTCATTTTTATTTTTTATTTTATGCCCACATTGACCTTATTGCGAGGAAGAACTGGATTGTTTTGAGGGAAGGTCAGTTGCATATTTCTGCCACTGGGGAAGCTTTACCTACTAATGTCTTTGGACCATAATTTCTCGACGGTTATTCCGACTTAGTCCAAATTTGTTGCATATGAATCGACTCGACGACATTTATCACAAAGTTTATATTCTCTTCACCAGGGGGAGCTTTCTTTTTTGAAAAACACAGTTCTTTGGACACAATTTCCTAACTGTTGCTCTGATTTAGTCCGCATTTACTTCAAATGAACCGCCTCAACGAGATCCAACCGGTATTTGTCATATGGTTCTTTAATTATTCATTATTCAAATCACTAGGAAGGCATTTTGGAATAAAAATAAAATGGTTTTTTTTACCATTATATCCCAACTACATGTCCGATTCCGTCCAAATGAATCGACACAAGGAGATCCATCTTGTATCTAAATATAATTTCATTCCAATAGTTCATACTTTACTCTTTAAGGGGAGCTTTTTAGCTTTCCGTCCGTTAAAACCTAACCGTCAGTCCAGTTGGGTCTAAATTTAGCTGTCTTGTTTTATGACTGACTTCAGAAAAACTAGTTAACTGTATTTATCTTCATCATTAATTCACTCTGGGATGTGATCAAAGAGCAGACTGCTGACTTGGTAGAAATAGTTAGGTCGAGTAAACATGGACTGTTTGAGATTATTAATGAGTCACAGTCGCTCGCCATATAAACTCCTCGCTCTCCTCGTAATCAACCGCAGAGAATTCTCTCCCTCATTAAAAGAAATATAGACGTCGGATTCCGAATTTACATTTTCCACCGCATAATGACTCTATTTAGAATATACTATTTGTCAAGTGAAGCAGTTTTAATCTCTACAGTGTTTTATTTCATTGTTCTCCTCCCTTTTACTTTCAAAGGCTATTTTTCTTTGTCCATGGAGGCCATAGACATCAAACGTGATCATAAGTTTTCTAGAAATATATTCCAGCTACACATGCAGGAACCAAAGATACTGGAAAAATGATAAAAAACGTGGAGGAAGGAGGGAGTATCGGTTAATTATTCCAATAATGTCACAAATTACTAAAAGATTTTCATTCGATTTGGATTAAATATGCACCACAAACATTTTGGAGACGTTCAGGATCAGCAATCATAGTTTCGTGAGAGAAGAAGACATTAAAACATGCAAATGAGTTCATTTCCGCTCAGGTTGGATTTCAGAACAAGTTTGTGTCCAACAAGGAAAATGAGACGGAATACAAAAAACATGTTTGCTTTCTTTTTCTTTCTGTCTGTCTATTCATGGGGTTGATATGTGTAATGACGTTTGGGTTTGGGACCTTCGCCTGTCTGGTGGTCACGTTTGGACTGAACAAGGTACGAGTCGGGTTTTCATCATTTCTAACTTTACTAACCTCAAAACCATTAAATGGTCTGTTCACATTTCCCTTCACTTTAAGCAATGAAACATGACATTTACGTTATTGTTTTAAGTGTCTAAATGGGTAGAAGATCCCCAACAGCAAGGTTAAATCCAAGAAAAAGTCCCCAATCCCCTGCGTTGTACGAGCAATCCCTCCTGATCGAACTGCTCAAACGAAATGAAAGTTGGACTTGTGGTTGGGAACTTATGGATGTGAACTGTGTTTTCCACAAAAAAGTTTGTCCTGATGAGTAAAGTATAAACTAATCTAGTGAAATAATGTAAACTGTAAACAAGATTATAGAATCTACACAAACAACCTTGTGTAGATTCATATGAACAAATTTGGACATAATCGGACATATGGTTTGGAAATAACGGTCATTAAACCGTGATTTTTGCTAAAGAATATGAATATTCGTAGTCAAAAATGACAAATATAAGTTAGATCTCCTTGAGACCAAATTAAACGGGTGAGAAATTAAGAACCGAAAAATCTTTGGAGATAATGTTCCCTCTAGAGGTGGAAATATTCGTCTGACCTTTCCCAAAATCAAACCACTTCTTCCTCGCGCTCGGGTCTATGGGGGTATAAATTTGAGAATGATCCCTGAAATAGTGTTTGAGTTATTTGTGTTAACACAAAGGATCTGCAGCAGAAGCGACTTTTCAGGGATGTAATTATCGCCAAACTGTTTCAACCAAATGTCACAAAATCTGCTTCATTAAGAGCTGAACCGTGAAAACTATTACGTAACCTTTCATTATTACACTCGTTCAATGAAACAGCTTTGTTTTACTCGTCAAGGATGAAACTATTTAATTCTTTTGCCATGAAAGAAAAGTTCTGTAATGCAAACAAAATTCATGTTTAATTTCTAAGAGTGTTGGTTTTTAACATCAAGAATTAATCTTGCCGAACATATTTGGCCTATTTTCTACCGATGCCGAAAATTATCTTTACACGATAAACTAATGTTTGTCTCCGGCACGCAGATAAATGCCACTTTCTCTGCTTACGCATTTTCCCATCTGGTAGAATGTTCCGGGGCAAAGGAGCATTTTGTGATATAAACTGTGGCGGCTGGAGGCGGACAGGTCCGGCAGGAAGGATGGATGGCATATTGTGAGGCTGTATATCGAGTCTGTGGCGGCGTTTGTGCTGATGCTTTACGTTAGGGTGGGCCGTGCTGAGACTGCAGACATGTGTTGGATGTAATTGTTGTCTCCACCACCTGTCAGCAACTATTGCTGACTAAACCTCTCTGAGCATGTTGATTTTCACAAAGGCGGACAGCTCCTGTCTCATTTTAGGCACGGTTCAAAGTAGACTCGTATTATTGGATATTATGTTGTTGGCCAGGAACATTGATGTTAAGAAAATGTCCATCCAGGAGATGAATCATCCCACAACACAACCGCAGTGTCTTCTTCTAGTAGGTCAGTGCCTTATGCAGTCAGAGAATGTCAAGCTTTCCTGCAGAACTTGGTGTCTGAGGATTGACACCATACTATATTTTCCTTGCATTGCTGCAGTGATAATTTGGTTAATTAAAACCGTGATAAACTAGAAAGAGCTGTCATAGAAGGCAAACCTCCACCAAACACCAAAACCCCCTTTGAACATATTTAGTTTCCTCCTCTCTCGTTCCCTTCATGTGTTCAGCACCTTCTTTTATTCTCTGCTCTACACTCCTACACTTAAACGTAGCATTATCTCAAGCAGACATTATTGCGGTGCTTCCTGTTCCTCTCCTGTATAAAACATCAAAGCAACAAGTCACAACAGTAGCCAAGGTCTTGGAAAAGTTCCTGCAGATTCCTTCATTGATGTCTGAGTTATTGCCAGCCTCTAAATCTACCGACAACTCCAACAAACTCTCCGAGTATCACTGCTCGTCTCCTGCGCCTTCCACTTCAGTGTCCCTGTTCAGCCAAGTAAGCCCCCAGCTCCACCCCCAAATGAACATCAAACGAATCAAAGGAACAAAAGTATCAATCATGAACTGAGCCCCAAGCTCCACCCCCGAATGAACATCAAAGGAATCAATGGAACAGACAAGGACTGACCACCCAGCGCCACCCACAAAGGAACATCAAAAGAATCAAAGGAACAGTCATGGACTGAGCCTCAAGCTCCACCCCCAAAGGAACATCAAAGGAAACAAAGGAACAGTCATGGACTGGGCCCCAAGCTCCACCCCCAAATGGACATCAAAGGAACAGAGGCTTCAAGAATGGACTGAGCCCCAAGCTCCACCCACAAGGAACATCAAAGGAATCAAAGGAACAAAGGCAACAATTAATGACTGAGCCCCAAGCTCTACCACCTAAAGGAACATCAAAGGGATCAAAGGAACAAAGGCACCAATAACGTACTGTGTGACATCACCTAAGGGCTATTATTATTTAAATATAAGGCTTATCATTTTATTATATTTTATAGACCACAAAACACAAACGTCAGCAAAATGTAATCTTCTGCCTACATCCGGGTAAAACTCAGTCTGCAAATCCGTCCTTTGGTTTTCCCATAATCCCGTTCACAAACAGAAAACCAAACGTGAGTGGAAAACATAACCTCCTCCCTGTGGGTGAAGTAATAAAAATGTTTGTGACTGCATTAAACTCTTATCTGTGACTAAATCAACAGACGCCTTTATTGACAAACCAGACTGAGGTGCCACAAAAAAGAACCTGCGATAGGACATGAAAGGCGGTGAAACCCCCACAGATCTCTGAAGGAGGCCCACAGGCGTTCTGTCGGGGACCACAGCTTTGGCCTACATATGTTGTAGCTGACAGGTGTATTCGCAAATACTCACACCAATACTATCAGAACTTTTAGGTCGTATATTAAACACGCTACTAGAATTAATCTTGACGATTTACTACGACCAGAAAAAGCTTCCAACTCAACAAAAGTCATTGAGTTACGGTGAGCCTTGAGTTTGTTTCTCTGTAATACGACATTCCCGTCGACAGGCAGGTAGGAGACACCTGAAGTGTGTTTTCTTTGTTGGATATTCTGTTTCCATTGCGGAGAAACCCAGTTTCACAACTCAGAGTATATGAGTCTGTCTTTAGGTTCGGGGGTCCATTCCTTCGCGTGTCTTGTATCATCAGTAACGTTTCAGGTCTGTTGACTGCAGAGCCAGACAGTATCGGAAAAGTCCAGCCCCCAAATTCCCATCTGAGACCCGCCCCCAGTGCGCCAATCTTCCCGGGTCAACGGGTGACAACTGACCAGTGAGGGGTGAGGAAGTCACATCTTCAATCTTAATTCTGGAATAATGATCTAAAACTGTATATTATTCAGTATTGCTTTTTGTTTTGGTTGTTTTTTTGTCCAAAAAAATCATGTCGTGTCCCGAGAATGCTTTGGGCCCGGTGCCGGTCCAGGGCCCGGTGGTTTGGGACGACAGCTGTTATCTATTGTTTCTCTTTCCTTTCTGTTTTTCATTTTACTTTATTACTTAAAAATGCTGTTTCTGTGCGGTACTCGTGTTTACAAACCACTTATAAATAAGATAAATACTGCATAAGTATGTTCTGTTTATAACAGTCCCGTGCAATTTTCATTCTTTTTTTAATTTTAATTTTTTATAAGCTTTGCTTTATTTGAATTCCTGGAAGATGAAGTTTCTGGACCAGAATTAAAAAGAATAAAAAAAAAAAAAGCAGCCATATGGTTCTGTTTGAGTTCTGCTGAGCTGTTACAGAGAGTCTTTGGGTGGCTTTCTGAATCTGGTGTTTCACTCCAGCTCACGAAAGATTCAAGATCGAAAGATTCGGGGCATTTGTAGGCACGGATAGAAAACAGGTTTTCCTGTATGTTTAAATTCTTTCTTTGTCTTCCAGTCCAAAAAATATCTATAAAAATATCAGCAAGCACAGTAAATATAAGAATTAGACAAACAACACTAACAATATGACTAAAAGGATAAAAAATACGACATCATAGGTTAACCAGACGTATGCAAAATCAGCAGTTAGCCCAGTCTTGGTCCACAGCCTTCATCTCCTGCCTGTTCTTCCTCTTCATGTACGTTTGGCTCCAGAATGTGTAATAGTGAACCTCGTGGGTGCTTCCTCTCATAAATGTTCCAAAACAGTTCATAGTTGTAGAAATATCTGATTCAGTTTGTGTGTTTCAGTCATTTTTAGTCATTTTTTAGTCATTAAAAGTGCACTTTTGCACACTTCATCACTTGCGATGCAGCACCAGTAGTTTAACTTCTCAAGTTAGCTAGATATAAGAACTCTTGTTGGATGCAGGGGATGGATTGTTTGGTGCTCGGTGTCTCTAAAGTTTAAAACACTGATTAGTTTCACAATTTTTTACCAAAGATTAAACCGAATCTTGTTTTGTTTTTTCTTGATCTTGCTGCGGGCCTCTACTTCCTTCATCTACCACTGGATGATGGAGGTGATGGCTCCGATTCAGAGTTGTCTCATTCTCCTATGTTTCCAGCCTACTGCCTGAGAACCCCTGTGACCTTTGACCTCTTTAAACTGGTTAAACTTTTTTTTTTGTTTGTTTTTTTTGTTTTAATTTACTTTAAATAAATAATTTGCGATTTTATTCTACTGCCTTGTGTTGCTACAGCTAAAATATGATGATATATGTCAACGATCATTTTGTACTTTTCCGGCCTTCACCGATAAAATTAATATAAAAAAAAAGATCATTTGCTCTTATTGGATTTTTAATTAATCCAATCATGTCAGTCACTTCAGAATACTTTTTTTTTTTACTGTACCTTGTTTGAGAAAATGGCGGTTAGAAGAATAAAATCCTCGTAGGATCAGAGAATTGGCTGCGTGACCTAAACCAAGATCTGTTTCTTCAATCGAGGCTTGATTATCGATGCTGGATAAGATAATCAGTTTTATTGTTCCATAACTTAATGTTTTAATAATCACCTGTCTACTTAATGGAACATCCGTGGGTGTTGAACCGAAACACATTTGCACAACGACATTAAATATATAAGATGATTGTAGGTTAAATTGTCAACTTCTTTTAATGCTTTTTTTGTTTCTTATTTAAAATCAGGTATTTATAGGAGATATCACTTGTTATAGAACTTTATTGAATCTATTTGTGATAGAAATCTGACCAAAATAGACACGATAGCTTATAAAATGTCTCTGTTTCTTTAAAATTAACTTATTTTGACTAAAAACTGAGCTTAAATATGCTATAGTTAAAACCCAGCACATGATTTTATCACAAATGCTTTAGTTTTGGAGCGCACCTCCATCTCCTCTGCCTCTCAAGCACAACTATGATGGTAGTGATGGTGCATGAACTCCTGCTCACCTTCCTGCTTGTCACTACAATCCTATTCATTGGCAGTGGGTGCACACACACACACACACACACACACACACACACACACACACACACACACACACACACACACACACACACTCCTGCTGCCGCTGTGGATCCGCTGGAATTGGTAATGACACGATCCATCTCTAACCCATTTCCAATTCAGCTGTGGGAAATGAGATAGGATGGTAATGGAATCTCATTGATCTGAGTTTGCTCTCATGTTTATGGTCCATAAGTGTGGAAGTTATTTCTAATCTTCTTCTCCACACTGGATCTTTTTTGCATGCCGCCATATTTGTGCTAGACCCCTTTCAGCCTGAGGGGTTTATGGCAAAACTGGATACTTGAAAATGTTTTATTTCCACATAGTGGAAGAAATGTAATTAATCCTGCAGTATATTCTTTATTTCACTTTTCTTTTTCTTTGAAAGTAGGTTTGATGCATGTCGACGTGCCGAATGATGAAGAGGTTTGCATCAAAGGAAATAAATGAAAAGGGGGAGGTTCCTAAGTTTCTGAGCAGAAACTAAAACTGGGCCTAAGCCTAATTCTTCCGTCAGAGCAACACTATATATATCCAAATAAAGCCCTCAATCCCCTGCATTGTAAAACGTTTTTTTTTATTCAAAAGTTCCTCCTGGGGAGTAAAATATGAACTTATAACAGGAAATATGATATAGATCTCCTTGAGTCAATTCATACAAACTAAATTTGGAATAAATAGGACCAATAGCTAGGAAGTTTTTTCCGAAAAACAGTGTTTTTTTCTAAAAAAGATCCCCCTAGTGAGTAAAATATCAACTGTTATAGTAAAATATCAACTATCAGAGTAAAATAAGATATTTATATAACATAGATCTCCCTGAGTCGATTCAAAGGCATCAAATTTGGGCAAAATCTGACTAATGGTTAGGAAGTTAAGTCCGAATAACCAGTATTTATCGTAAAAAATCTCCCTGTAATGGTTAAAACAGGAGCTTTTAGAGAAAAATATGATACATGCGAGATAGATCTCCCATAGTTGATTCACATTCACCACATTTGGACTAAATCCGGCCAGGAAATTATGCCCCAAAACCTTTGGAGATAAAGGTACAACTGATATTTACCAAAATCAATCCAGTTCTTCCTCTCACTAAGGTCTATGTGGGTATAAAATTTGAAAGTGATGCATGAAATAGGGGATGACGATTCCCAGATCTTTCGGGGATATAATGAGGAAAAAAAGATAGTTTCACTTTCTGGCAGTCACCACTCAAAAAAAAGAAGAAATTGCTCGATCAACAAAATTATAAACGTTAAAGCCATCCATAAAATTTAAATTACATACTGCTGCGTCATTCCTTCTTTCAAGTTATTCCTTTTTTTTTAGCTACGAGAGAAATGCATGTTGGGAGATGACGGTTGATCTCAGCTCTTTGCAACAAAGAAGATGTTTTCTGATACAAAGCAAATTCAACTTCTGACCTTTTTTCACTGAGCTGTTTTTTGTTTTCATACGCCAAAGTCAAGCGCTGATGTTTGCTGTGACAACAGGCAGCAGCTCCGTGTGTGAGAGCAAGGACAAGTTTATTTGCAAACTCATTAAGAACCTCGGTCTTTCTTATTTTGTTCTGCTTCTGCCTTTGTATATGTGGGAGTTGTAAAACCAACAAAAAGCTTTTGAACTCAATTTTTTTTACGGCATCAAATTGTTCTGGATTTGCGTCTCTGCATCAAGTCGGACTGCGGTCATGATGCAGCTAAGATGCTGGGTGACATCATCATAAACCCTCAAGTCATTTAACTTACATTCATGTGGCGAGGGTTAAAAAAAATTCCCAAACATAAATGTGCATCAGAACCTCCTTAATTCTTCATGGCAAGGTGCTGAAAACATTCCTCCAGAGGTTTTGGTCCATATCGACATGATAGCATCACGAAGTTCCTGCAGATTCATATCCGTGATGCAAAGCTCCCATTCCGCCACATCCCAAAGGTTCTATTGGATGGAGGTCTGGTGACTGTGGAAGTTATTTGGGGACAGTGAACCAGAGCCATCAGAGGATGGGTCCACTGTGGTCTTAAAGGGATTGGACAGAACCGTAGACGATGCTAGGTTGGTGCTAACTACCTATGCCAAGAACATATCCCCCTCAACATTACGCCACCAGCAGCAGCCGGAACCGCTGAGCCAAGGCAGGACGGATCCATGCTTTTATGTTGTTTACGCCTAATCCTGATACCTACCATCCAAAGTAGGCAGCAGAGATCCAGACTAATCAGACCGGGCAACGTTTCTCTGATTTTCGATTATCCGATTTTGGTGACCCAGTTTTATCCGATTTTAGGCCCAGTTTGAGTTACCGTTGCCGTTCTATCAGCAAGAACCAGTGGGGCCGTTCTCCTCTGACCTCTGGCATCAAAAGGCATCTTGGCCCACTGAACTGCCGCAGAGTGGATTCTTTTTTTTTCTTTTTCCGGACCATTCTCTATAAACCCTGGAGATGGCTGTGCATGAAAATCCCAGTAGAGCAGCAGTTTGTGAGATACTCAGAGCAGCCCGTCTGGCATTAACAACCAACTTTGATCTTCAGTAGGTCACGACAACCTACTGAAGGTCAAGACGACCTTCTGCCATGTGAATCGGCTGATTGGGTATTTGCATTTCGGAGAATTTGAACAGTTATACTTAATAATGTATCATTATGTGACACACGTATAGAATATAGCTGGAATAACACCCAATATCCACATGACCCGCTTCAAATAAGGTACCGCCAGAAGATGATGATCTGACCTTTCAGTCCAAAGGTCATGTGATGTTAAGGAAAAGCCCGATTCTTCTGGATGTTTGGTTCCCTCTCCAATTCTCCAAACCTCTCTTCAATCCTCAAACACAAACACACCCCTACTATTTACTCTTCTCGCCGTCCCCTCTTCCTGCAGCAGCTCAGAATTCGAACACAATGAACTCCGACATTACTCTCCGTAACTCCGGCGCTTTCACATTCTCACCTCTTTCATATTTTGTGAGGAAATGGGATTGGAATGACTCTGCAAGACCCCCAGCAATACGGCTTCATCATTACATCACAAAGTACCAAGTGAGGTGTGAAATTAACTGGAGCGATACCATGTCAGCGCTGCTCCGTGTACGGCTGAAGTCTGCAGACGGTGTAGTCTGAGGGGATCTGATCCAAACTGGGGTGATGTGGGGTTCTAGTAAACATGTAGTCAGAATATCCGAAAAGTACATTTGTGTATACTGTCTAGCAACATGAAGGTTAATTAATCAAATGTTGCCTTCAACACAAGGTCAACTATCCAGACTCAGTTTGTTCTCTCAATTTTGACTTTATCTAAAAAAACAACAAACCATAAGCCATAACATTATAACCACTAACATGTGAAATCAGAACAAAATAGATCAATCATGATTATATCCCATAAAGTCAGGGACGGGCAAGTGTAAGAATCTGAGAGACTTTGACAAGAGCCGAATTTTGTTAGCTAGATGACTGGGTCGGAACATCTCCAGAACTGCAGGTAACGTTGAATGTTTCCAGGCTGCAGAGGTTGAGGGAGGTCAACCAGTGAACTGGCGACAGGGTCATGGGCGACCAAGTTAGACTTATGCAAGTAATTGAATGAAGATTAACCCCTGGTGCTGAGAAAAGTGAATGTCGGTACTGATTGAAAGGTTTCAGAACTCACAGACCCATTTTTGTTTTAGTGGCATAAAGGGGACCGAGGTTACTTTAACACTGCAGGAAAAAAAATGGGCCAGCTCGGAATTTCTTACTCATATGGCAGTGTGAACAGCAAGATCCACATGAACTCTGACCTTTTCCAGCTCCGATTTGGGCCTCTTCCATGTGTAGCCCTAAATCAGACACAGGTCTGATTTTTTGGAGAATGCGACCTTAGTCATGTGACTTTTTACGTCATTTTCTGTGGACATTCGTCAAAAAGTCCGTTTTGACTCGAAAACATAGCTATAAATGCTATAAATATCAGCATAAACACTCCATAATAAACACTATATATACACAATAAACACTATAAACACTTCTTTGTGACGTCTTTGTTATTGTTCCTTTGCATGTGGGTCAGTTTAGGGATATGGTCTAATATAAGACACATTTTAAGAGTAATACCAACAGTTATACTCAAAAAATCTCATCAAAGAAAAAATCAGATTTGAACCCTAGACATTATGAGGCAGGTGGTTTTAATGTTGTGGCTGATTGGTTTATGTGAACAGTAAACTCCAAAGAATGAACGAAAGCAATAGAATTAAATCCGTTAAAAGAATTTGAACAAGGCTTTAAATATGTTTCATTTTTAGAACAAGCAGGATTCAATCGGTTAAAACTAATCGAATCGGTTTTACAGTGTTCTGAGTGGAAAATGTATTTAAAGATTTAGTAGAACTATGGTATCAATCTCACTTTTACTTCTTTCATTCATAATTTAATGACAGAAATCCATCCCGTTAAGTCTATTAGTGGGTTCATGTTAAAATTCTGCAATCCAAAAGCATGGGGATTTTACATGTAATTAAAATACATCAATCTTATATAACATTAGGCTTAAATATTTATTTGAGTGTATGAAATATTCCCGCCGCTGGTGAATATTTCACACTTTCAAGGGGATTTTCTGGCGTGTTGGTCGTGCGAGGCTACAGGGGTGTGAGATCTTTTGGGAAATCTCGGTATAACGTCATGCATACATTTTAAGAATAAGGTTATATTTATTTCATTTCAATCAGCGAAGACGAGCGGACGTATGATTTATCGCAACGGGAGAAAGTCGCTTTGCCGCTCAGACTCTGGGGGGAGATTGTGATTGAAGGGTCTCTACCCTGATTAGCAGCTTGGAATATCCCCCCTCTGGAGTGTGGACACTGATGGTGGTGGCGGCGGATGACTCTGCTGAGGAAAGATGAAACTGATGGATCTTCGAGGACTAGGTGGAGATTGGGGAGGTGGAGGACGCGCAAACTAGCAGCATGCAAGAACTAGATGGATGTAGAGAGGGTCGTATCTAAAGACAGCAGCTGATGATGATGATGATGATGATGGTGATGATGAGGCTAATAGCCTAGTATGATAGGTTAGTCTTTCTGACTGAACTTTCGCACGATCTCCATAAAACTACCCTGAAAACAATGTGATTTAAAGGAGCTGGCCTCCTTCAGTGGTAGAAATACAAAAACACAGCGTTCGTATGTTTTTCATACAATTAATGAAAAATGCCGGTTGGACATTGGTTCTATCTTCTATTGTGGAGCAGGGAGTTTTAGTTCCTATATTTTCTCACAGGCAGACTCCATTGTTCACCCGGCTGCGGCCACCTTTTGGCTGTTTAATCTGGTGATGTTTGGCTCACTATAATTTATGTCCACTCCGACCCAATACTGCAATAACAGCGCTATTTTCTGCAAAGCCACAAAGAAAGGGCATTTCTCCAGAGAGCGGCATCAAACATAACAAAAAAAAACAACCCTCACATGTTGACGACTGTTTTGTTATGACAACACACAGTTTCGCATTCGGCGGTGTAATTTAAAGCAGGCAAAAAAATAAAAATAAATCGGCTGGCTGGCGGCGTGCGCCTGCCACTCAAAAGACACGCACAGGCACGGCATTCGCAGATAAGTACAAGCTGTTGTCCTTGTGCGCTTCAAACCCGGTTTGTGTACACAGAGATGAGTCCCTTCAAAATGGTGTGTACTGGCAGATTTGTGAGGGGAATCAGTCCAGGCTCCCGCAGAGGTTTCCTCTCTCCGGAAAAAACTATGTGTAGGCGGAACAAAAAGAGCTCCCCCTAGTGAGTCAAATATGAACTTTTAGAGATAAATAAGATAAATCTCCTAGAGTCCATTCATAGGCACCAAATTTGGAATATATCATATCTTTGTGACCGGGTTGGACCTCTTTGTGACTGGGTTGGACCCCTTCATGACTGGGTTGGACCCCTTCATGACTGGGTTGGACCCCTTCATGGCTGGGTTAACTTTTTTGTAACTGGGTGTGACCTCTTCTTGACTCGGTTGATCTCTTCATGGTTCAGTTTAACCCTTTCGTTGTTGGTTTTGAGCCCCTCATGACTGGGTTTGACCTCTTTGCGGCTGGGTTGACCCCTCCGTGACTGGTTTTGCACCCTTCACGGTGGGATTTGATCCCTTTTGTTGCTTGGTTGACCCCTTCCTGGTTGAGTTTAACCCCTTCGTGGTTCGGTTTGACTGCTTTGTGGACTGAGTTTGACCCCCTTCATGGATGGTTTTATGTAAGAAAAACTGTGTTTCGTAGAAAAGCGCCCCCCTGTGAGTAAAATATGAACTGTTAGAGTAAAATATGCTACATACAACATAGATCTCATCCTTCATAAAAGCTTTTGGAGATAAAGCTCCCCCTAGGGTCAGATATATACAACCGGCCAGTCTCAAAATGAACCCAGTTCTTCCTCGCACTGACATCTATATGGGTACAAAATTTGAAAATCATCCATCTGAGTTATCGCGTTAACACGACCGATCTGTGGCGGACGCAGACCAAGCGGCGAAGACAATGCCATAATGTCCCTGACTTTCCGAGGCTATAACAAAGTCTTTTCTGGGTTCATCATAAACCTTTTCTTAAGCAGGTTATTCATATATATATATATATATATATATATATATGAGTGTGTAGCTGCTGTGTGTGTGTCTACACTACTTCACTATTATACCTGGGTTCTACATCAAACATGCATTTCAGCGAGTTTCTTCAACAGAATTTAGATTGTTCTCTCATCCAAGACTCTCCTTAATGGAATCATATCTGCAAGTACTTAATATGATAATATCAATTATGATCAATTGTTGGGGTGTGAATACGCCGCGGCTTCTGTAAACAAAAGTAGTTCTGCTCGGTGGAAGGATTCACTTCCAAGCCTTCAGAGAAATAAAATGTTTAATAGCCTCTTTTTCCCTGTTAATGATATTCCTTTCATTCTTAACACACCATTGCACCGAGATTGAAACCATCCATTTTTATAATAAGGGAAAGGAGCCCACAGAGAACTCAATCTGAATATTGTATTTTGACACTTGCTTTTCTGCGTTAACATTCTGCACCATCATCTAGTCGGTGGAATTTGTAGATTTTCTTTCAGCTTGATGTGTTGGTTTGTTTCCTGTTTAGAGAAAACAAGCAGAAATCTGAGACTTTCCTCGAACGCAGGAAGGAAATACATCAAATATGGATCTCGGGCGAGTCAAGGATCACACGTCTGTATAAATCTGGTCTCGTCCTCAAACAGAGCTGCATCGTTGTGGATTGTTTTTCGGAATTAATGAATTAACGACGTCTATATTTACAGCTTAAGTTAAGTTTTTTTGCTCTCTTGGTTTTCCTTAAGATACAAAATACGTGTTAATTTCTGAAATCAAATTCCACTTATGAATAAGATAAGAATCGCAATATATGACTGTCCTCCCAGACAGCAAAAGTTACAGTATTCAAATTAAATGTGAAGTTATGTCCTCATATGTCCTATGATACAGTCAAGAAAACATTCATTCGTATGCCTCAAATCTGGACAGAATTGTACCAACAGTAAAGAAGTTCTGTCCGAAAAAAAAGTGTTTGTCGTAGAAAAAGCTCCCCCTAGTGAGTAAAATGTGAACTTTTGCATTAAAATATGCTCTATACAATATAGCGCTGCTGGAACCAATTCATATACACTGAATTTGGACTAAATTGGATCAACGGTTCAGAAATTCGTAGCCGAAAACACTTCAATCAATCCAGTTCTTCCTCGCACTAAGGTCTATATTGGTATAAAGTTTGAAGATGATCTACGAAATAGATTTAGAGTTATAACTTTAACACGAAGGATCCGTGTGGCGGATTATAAAGATTATAGAACGTAGAGTAGATAAACTAGAACTATATTATCACCCCCACAGCAAAAATATAACCCCGAAAGGTCCCTAATCCACTGCGTTTTACAGCCAATCCCCCTGATTGAACTCCTTGAATTAAATGTGAAGTTATGTCCTCAGTATTAATAGTAATTTGGACTAAATTTGAACAACGGTTGAGAAATGATGGCCCGAAAACAATTCAGGATAAAGTTCCCCCTAGTGTCAGAAATACGAAAGCCACCTTTCCCAAAATCAATCCAGTTCTTCCTCACAGTGGCTTCTATGTGGGTATACAATTTGAAAGTGATGCATACATTTGTTTTGGAGTTTTGTTTGTAAAACGGTGTTTTTCATAAAATGAAGCTCCCCCTAGTGAGTAAAATATAAACTACTGGAGTGAAATATGACAAGAACAAGAAAGATCTCCTTACGGTCGATTCATATTCATCAAATTTGGATTAAATCGGATCAACGATTTATTCCAAAGCTCCCCCAAAATCAATCCACTTCTTCCTCGCACTAAGGTCTATGTGGATATAAAGTTTTAAAGTGATCCATGAGACAGTTTTTGAGTTATAACGCTAGCCAGAAGGATCCGCTTTGGTAGATTATGAAGATCAGAGACGGTAAAATAGATAAACTTAATATAATACGAAAAAAGGGATGATGTCTTTCATCAGCTGTTTATTTTGCACTGAATTATAACTGGATTGTTGAAAGGTAAACAGCATCTGTGCTACATTTCCAGAGTAGGTCTCGTAAATCTAGCGATGTGTTGTCACGGCTGAAGTCAGAATTAGCCTCCCGCTGGGACCGGTGCTGGATCCAGAGACAGTTAAAGCCGGGGGGAGGATGAAGGGATGCAAACGGCTCCGACAGGCTTCTACTAAACACCAGCGTCCACAAACTTAAGCAAAAAGCTTGATTCCGATCGATCGATCGACAGCAGATTAACCTTTAGCTCTTGGGCACAAGCGGATCGATACACTCAGGCGGTTAACTCACTCCACCCCGGTCGGGTGGTGTTGTTGAGAAGACGACCAGCTGGATGACCTGATGTTTCATTAAGATTCCTCTCAATGATTCGGGTCATGCAAACATCTCCAAAAGTCGCTGTTGTCTGGTCCTATTGATTGGGGCCCTGATGAGTTGCTGGATGACCGTTAGGTGGATGTCAGAGAGATAAACAGAGATGAATTCTCATGCAGGGAATGTGGTCAATACAAAAATCCTGGTTTTATCCTTATTATATCCTGGAAAGACCAGGATATTAAGGAATCGTCGTCGCGGCGTCCGCAGATCATTTGTACTAACGGCATAACTCAAAAACGATTTCATGGATCCTCATATCATCAATCCTCCTATAGACTTAAGAATGAGGAAGATCTGGATTCATTGTGGGAAAAGCTGGTTGCATATTTCCACCACTAGAGGGAGATTTATCTCCAACAGTTTTCAGGCTATAATTTATCAGCCTTTTTTTTGGCTTGTTTGGACCACCACGGTGATCTTTATCGCTAAGTTAAGTTTTTGGGCCATATTTTCTCCACTGTTGGTCCAATTTGGTTCAAATTTTACGCATATAATCAAGTTTAGGGGATCTATGTTTTATATATAATTTTGTTATCTAATAGTTCATATTTTATTCAATGGGAGGTTTTCCGTAGATAACTTCTTAACCGTTGGTCTGATTTATTCCACATTTCCATGCATATGAATGGACTGGAGGATATCTATCTCGTATATATCACATTTTACTGTAATACTTCATCTTCTGTTCAGTAGTAGGAGCTTTTCTTTGTCAAAAAACACCATATTTCAGACAAAACTTTCCCTTTAATTCAAAGGAGTCCAATCATGGGGATTGCTTGTAAAATGCAGGGAACTGGAGGCTTTTTGAAGGATACAGTTTTGCTGTTAGGACAGCTTAGGCCTGGTTCTGGCTAATGCCACAGTGTTCACACTATCTATTAGGTTGCTTTAGATGAAACACTAACGGTTCCTATAAAAACCCTCGGAGGTTGAGTCGGACCTCCAGTTGCTCCTGACTTGACCTTTGAGGTTAAGCATAACCTGGATGAACCAGAACCCACACAAACACACGGCCTTTGCAAAATCTCTGACAGAAGACATTGATGGATAAATCTGGAACATCTAAAAAGAAAGGAAAGGAAAGGGAGAGCGAGAGTGAAAACATGTCAAAACAAAGTTGTACTTCAATTCACAAGAATCACAATCCCTGCAAAACATCATGCTGTGGGATTGGATGAAAAACAAAACAGGCTCTTTTTACGACCAACAATCCGCCAGAAATGAAACCCTGGTGGACGGGAAAATTAAAAGCAGCTGTGGAGCTTTTACATAAACAAGAAATCATGCGATCATTCCGTTCGTTTCGTATTTGCACTTACATCTCGTGTCCTTTTTTAAACCACTTGTAGAAAAGGTCAGACGGCAGGAATCTTATCCTGAAACGTGAGCCAAAGTTGTCTCAAATTAATTCATCTTGTCGTTTAGGGAGGTGAGCCAAGAGTGAATTTTTGGTAACACCTCGGGTTACCGTGGTAACAGCAAGTGCAGCTGAGTACAACTGGTTCTCAGAGCTCTGATGTCAGCACGCTGGTGGAGCAGCGGTGCTGCTGGAGGTCTCAGAGGGGGAGGAGGGTGTTGTTTATGACCCTCTGCAGGCCACACTGGAGTTCTATCGCAGCAGCTTCAGCAGGGGACCACCGAGGACCACCGAGGACTACAGGACGCCACAGGAAGTCTTTTCTACCGACTGTGGAAACAGTAACTCCTCCCCCTTCTGCATGAAGGACAGCTTAAACATCTGACACTAACACCAATACTAAAATAATACCAATGTAAGTAGGAGCGTTAGTTTGTGTGTAGACCACAGCAGAGGCTTTTTTCTTGATACCCTCCCAAACAGCTGGTGTTGGCGTCGGCGCCATCTGATGGTGGTTAGTGAGACTTTCTGACCCAAAGATTCAACCGACCTCTGACCTCTCTAGCTGTCATCCTTGGAGAGTCTTTAGCCAGTCAAACCATCTTCTTCAAATTGTGTCGGGGTCAGTTTGCAGCTATGTCCTCTTCCCGGCTGATTTTTAACATCCAGAGTCTCTTTAAACTTCTTCATTATTGATCTAACTGTTGCAAATGAAATTTTTAGACTAAAATATGTAGTTTATGTTAATAATATATATATTTTTTATTTATTAGGCTACTTGGATAAATGTCAGGTTTCTGTGAATAAATAGAATTAAAGGTCATTATTATAGACAATTAAAGCATTTTGCATATAATTTTATTTCATTTTTTGGTTTATTTTCCACTGAAGTCAACTAACTTGTGATTAAAATGTTCATGTTAATGTCTACTAGCTTATGAATGACCATTTTTAAAGACAAATCATTATTGTTATCAGGTCACGTCACTTTATTGTTGTTTTGTTTTTCTATTTTATTCAACCGTTGAAGAAATCTAATATATAATATTTGAACACAGGATTGTCCTGGACAGAGAAAAAATGTTTCTTTTATCTTAAGAAGGAAATGTTGTTTGGTTTTTTTAATAGATTTTTGATACTTTAATATGGAGAATAATTGCATAAATTCTTGGTTGACTGAATGTGGGAGGGGAACGGTAGACCGGGAGAATCTTTAAACTAGAACACATTATCATCCAGAGCAGGCGGTGGAAACCCCCGTCTCTCGTGTTATTATGAGACAGAGAGAAACACCTGTTGCTGAAATCAGCCAGGCTTGCAATTTAATTTTATCAGCTCGCAAACAATCACTCATTAAGGAGGCTGGAATGACGATGGGGCTCAGTCAGCTGTGAAGCTCTGCATTCTGGGGCACGACACAAAAAAAACAATAGGCCTCTTTCTACATGGGGGAGGAACCTGTTCGGCAAAAATCCTCTCTGGCGGGGAAACCATTGTGATTCCGCTCACAGCTAACGTCGAAAGCGTACGGCTGTTTCATACCTGCAGATAGGAAACAAACATACAGCATCACAAATTCCAAAGTGGGTCAGCACTTACTGTTAAATCAAACAAACAAGCTCCACAAATTGACTTGTTTGGCAGACGGTGTTGCGGCAATCTATTATGATGCATCTCCCTCACCCAGACGGGGAGTCGCCTCAGGCTGGTTGGCAGATGTTTTTAGCCGTGGACCCAAACTGTTATCTAATAATAATATTAGAACCCACAGCCGTGTGGATACTTCAGAGCAGAGCGGGTTCTGCTGCTGCTGGGAGCCGGAGAATCTGATTCCTTTTTTTTGGATTCGATACCCACATAGACCTCAGTGTGAGGAAGAACTGGAGTGATTTTGGGAAAGGTCGATTATATTTTTCCAACACTAGACACAGCTTCATTTACAAAAGTTTCCGGGCCATAATTTCTCAGCCGTTGTCTGATTTAATCCAAATTTAGGACATAAGAATCGACTTAATGAGCTCTATTTAAACATTATAGTTTACTTTAAAAGTTGATATTTTACTCACTAAAGGGAGCTATTTACAAAAAAGACTTTTTCCAACATAACTTCCCGACCTTTGGTCCGGCTTAGTGCAAATTTGTTGCATATGAATAAACTGGAGGAGATCTATCTGGTCTACGATGAGTTTCACTTAAATAGTTCTTATTTTACTCACTACAATGAGCTTTTTATTACTAACAAAAGTGTTTATCGGAAACATGAATCAAAAACCTTTCAATGGATGATTTTCAAACTTTAGATAGTTGTACCCCCATAGACATAACTTCCTAAACGTTGGTTTAATTTACACCAAATTTGGTGCAAATTGATGGACTTTTGAGAAATTATGGCCCGAAAACCATTGGAGATATTATTTCCCCAAATCGATCCAGTTCTTCCTTACACTAAGGTCTATATATATCTATATATATATATATATAGATATATATTTATGATATGCAGTCGTTTTTGAGTTATCGCATTAACACTAAAAGTATTTGTAGTGGTAGTGTATGGCGGCCATGAGAAATACATAATATCCCCGACTTTTCAGCGATATAATCTTCTAAACCTCCGAATAAAAGAGTGCAGAGTCCGTACGTAATTGTTCTGCACGAGTCTCAATGAATCCTCACAAAAAAACAAAGGAAAAAGAGTCAGTAAAGCACAGTCTGTCACTTCCTGTTTATCTCCGCATGACTCCAAAGTAAGAACACGAGCTCTCTGTAATCTCAGGGAGTTGACTCGCCTGAATTCTTCATTAGATACACAAACAGAGACGATCCTCCCTGAAATGAGTCTCTGCTGCCCGTCTCGTAAAAGACGGAGCCAGACTCGGCAAAACGCCTGGAAAATTAAAAGTCGCACTGAAATAAAACAACAACTGAAGAATTCACCTTTTAAACTCGCGGAATGTTGTAATATGAGTCATTTATGGTTTTGTTTTTAAGCATATCATTTGTTGAATCCAGAGTTGAGTTTATATTTTGATGTGACATATTGCAATGATTTTAATGTCAATATAATCCAAGTAGTAATGAAAAGTAAATAACAAAACCTGGATCTGGAGTTATTGTTTGATGTTGCATATATTCATAATTTTTACCATTTAAACTGAAATATGAAAAGCATTTCCTTCACAAATATTATCATATGATTTTCTCATGATGTCACCAAGAGTGTCCTTTTTTTCAAGAGTCACTACTTCCAATGTTAGATTAAAAAGAAAAATCAGTGAAGGATCTTAGTTGACCTCTAAAGTCTATTTTCTTCCCAGAAAAGTTAAGTTTTCATTAAATGCGTAAGTACATCGCATTCCCTGTAAAACATCAATTGTGAATCGCGTTATAATAAAACCATAAAGGGACCCTTTTCTAAAAACATTGCGTCATGGCGCTACTTCTTGTGTAAAACTCCACTGAATACATTCAATTTTTAATTGTGTGCATTCTTAAAAATTCCGAATTCACAGCTTGGGTTAAAGTTCAGTCATAAAAGGATGTTAGCCTAATAAACTCAATTTAGCTCAATTCGTTTTGTAAAGGATTCTAACCTCGAGAAATCCGGTCAGTTATTTTGGTTATTTTTTTACTTGCTACTTGGGCAAAACAATCGAAGCTTTGCTTCAACACGAGAAACACTTTTAGCAAAAAACTATGTCCTCTAATTGGGACAATGGGTCTATTCTACAATGGAACGCAAGAAAGTTATCAATTAGGACCTGATCCCAGAACTATCTAGAGCGGAAATATGACAAAAGCACAAAACAACTGAATTATGTTTTACCTCTTGTTTTCTCAGAATCATCCCGATGTCCTTGCATGAGTGCGTCATATTTAATTTCATAAATCAACATATTTGGCTTAAAATTGTAGTTTTTGTTCAATTTTACATTTTTCGTCTTGACACCCAGTTTTTAAAGGATTCCCGCCATTTTTGCCTTCCCACTAACACATGCATTATTCCAACGACGCCACTAGGTGGCTGTCAAACCTGTCCACATGTGAGGACCACAGGTTTAAATGAAGCAGAAAGAGGTATGAGGAGCGGGGAGGAGAAAAAGGTCATGACCTCAAAAGAGGTTAAAGAATCTGAACTTTTGTTTGAAAGTTTATTATAAGAGAATAAAGCCCCTTGAGGTGAAACCACCTCGTTTTTGAGGGGGTCCTCAAAAAACAAATGTCTAACAGTAATAGAAAATTACCAAAACAACATAACAGAACGAGACAAACCTTAAGAAGTTACTAATATATCTGCGATTTTGTGGAAAAACACAGAGGAAGAGGAATCAGTCTACTTTCATTTTAACAATAGATTATAAAAGGAATGAAGACGTTGATGTTAAAGTTTACTCAAACTTCACGTCCTGATCAGAAGAGTCTTGATTATCCACTTGCTCACATTTATAAGGTCATCATTTATGATATCGACGGTACCCAAGTTATCATTTCCCCTAATTGAAAGTAATTTCTATAACAGTATGTGAACCCAGCGGTAAAGATGCGACTGCCTTGACTAGATTTACGTGCAAATTTGAAATAAAAATAGATGTTCCTCACTAAATAGATAAGTAAGGAATAATTGCGGTTAAATAACATTTCGCCTGAGGTTGGGAAAGAAGCCGTTTGGTCTATTTTACTTTATTTTAGCCAGCCCTTTTGTCTCCCAGAAGTTTGTCTTGGGAAACTTGATTCTTTCCTCGAAGAAATATTATTTAGTTCCGTATGTTGGTAATGGTTCAGTCTCCGAGGAATTCTCTACATTTAGATGAACAACATGGGGTTTATTTAAATGTGAGGAACATTTCCTCAGTTTTCCCACCAGAGATTATGATTAATTAAGTTCTTTTTAGCTGTGAAATTTAAAGCCACCGCCACTCTCCAGTGCCCCTTGATCCCAAAATGTTTTCTTTTTACGTCATTGGTGAACATGACCATCTGTCGTGAATAAAACGACTTTCAGATGAAGGCCTCATGTTTCCATGAGCCGGGCTGTGGCTGAGGTAACGGAGGTGACGGTTCCACTCAGGTTTTACTTTAACTTTAAGACTACAGTTGGCCAAGAAGGAAAAACAGTCTGCAACTTAAGAGAAACACATGCAAACAGACAAAACACAAGCAAATAAAGAAAACTTCTGCATAAATTTAACAACAGATGTGAGGCATTTTGGAGAACACACTGGGTTTTTTCCTTTTCCACTTTGTTCTCTTAATGTATAGTGTTGTGGCTTTTGCAGCACATTTTCCTAATGTATTGTGGCTTTTGCAGCACATATTCTTAATTTATTGTGTTGTGGCTTTTTAAACACATTTTCTTAATGTATTGTGTTGTGGCTTTTTAAAGCATGTTTTCTTAATTATTGTGGCTTTTGCAGCACATTTTCTTAATGTACCGGGTTGTGGCTTTTTAAATACATTTTCTTAATGTATTGTGTTGCGGTTTTTGCTGCTTGTTCTCAAAATGCTGTGCATGTGTTGGCAAACCGATGACGTCATTTTCTTCAGTTGTGGCGCGTTTTCCTCTGTAGGCCAAAGTATAAGCCGCTCTTAAGAGGAAGATTTTCATCATTAACCTTTTTAAATGTGAATATATTCTTGTCATTAATGCAAAAAGATATATTTAAGGTACTAATACGAATCCATAGCATTAATACCTAAAGGGGTCAATGCATTGCTGCATGACAGGTGGCGCTTGCTTTCCTCCCATGATGCCCTTTTTGCCCCCTGTGATTTGAAAAGCGACGCTGACCTGTATGGAGGTGAGAGAGGCCTCCAGTTCCTCGGATGTTTTCTTTGGCTCTTTTGTGGTTTCATGAAGGAGCCTTGGCTCTACTCACAGAAGAATGTAGTAACGCCGGCCACATCTGGGAAAGTTCACTACTATTTCAAAATTCCATTTGTGATAATTTGTGGATGTGTGGAGGTCTTGACCATTAGTAATAACATCGTAAGCCTCCCAGGAAGATCCAGTGCCATCTTCGTGGTTCATTTTTGATTCGGTGCTACTGGTGAGATCCAACAAAAACTGATTTGATTATTTTTGGGGGATTTAGTTTTAAGGGAAAGATTCTTTTTTCATGTAGGCCCAGTTCGTATTAGATCACAATGATGGTCTTGTTAACAGAATTATCGTACATTGCGTTGACTCACGCTGTCTGTTTTATTATGTTATCGTAGTATTAGAACCACATAAAAGGAAGAAACCACCGTATGTCACTGTTCCTTGTAAGGATTCTGCAGCATTTCCTCAATAAGACCAAAAAGGTTAATGGTACTTTCAGTTCCATCTTTCCCACAAATTCTCCTTTGACCCCCTTTGTGTTATTATCTCCTGCAACTGCGGATGAAATGTCCTCCAGACGGTCCTGAGCTATTTGGATCTGGCTCCGCACAGACTACATGTGCCCCAAAATGGTCTTTCTCAGTATGAAGGGGTAAAGCAAACGAAGGGGTCACCTCCTCTGAATGATGGAATGTGTTGAGGTAAACCACAGCGCTGGTTGTCAGAACCGGAGCAATTAGGTCCAGTGGTCGGTCGGCTGGTGGTGAAGGAGGAGGCCGTAAACATGATTGTGTAATGTGTAATGAAAAAACAAAAAGAACAAAAGCTTAGCTGTAGAGCTCAGCGAGGTATTTTACTACTATAACACTATAATAATACTACTATTATATTAGCAACTCAAATATTGCAAGCTATGATGGAAGGAAGTTAGTTTTTGCTTTTAAACAGTACTACTGAGTAAACTATGAACTATGAAAGTAAAATATGACATATATATGATATAGTTGATTCATATGCAAGCAAGGCTAAAAAACAGTGTTCTTCATAAAACATTTTTTAAAAAAGTATCTAAATGCGTAAAATAGAATTAGTACGTCACATACAAGATCTCCTCCAGTCAATTAATATGCGTCATATCTGGACTATATCGTATCAGGGGTTATAGTTTTTCCAAAAGAACTGTTTTTCATTTAAAAATAAAAGAAGCTCCTCCTAGTGCCTAAAATTTGAACCATTAGAGTAAAATATGAAAGCTTTCCACGAGTTGTACAATATGCACCAAATTGGGACAAAATCGGATCAACGGATAGTAAATTATGTCCAAAAACCCCCAGTAATACTTATGAATATCGCCCCCTAGAGAGTAAAATAGGAACTTTTAGAGTAAAATATATTACATGCAAGATGGGTATTTTGTAAAAAGCACCTCATAGATAGTAAAATATGAACTACTACAGGGAAATATGAAAGATCTAAACAGATTTGGATAAAATTGCATCAGTGATGAATAAATTATGTCCAAAAAAACTGTATATTTTTGGGAAAATCCCCCCCTAGAGTGTAAAATATGAACAATCGGAGTTAAATATGATAGATATCCTCGAGTCGATATGTATGCACCAAATTCAGACAAAGTCGGATCAACGTTTAGCCGTTTATGTCCGAAAAAAACAGAAATGTTTGTAAATAGCACCCCCTAGAGGGTGATCAATGAACGTTTGATATAAAATAGGTCACATGAAAGATGGATCCTTGAGTCGGATCATATGCACCAAATTTGGACTAAATCGGACCGACAAGTAAGAAATTATTGCTTATTATTATTATTATTAAAATTGGAAGAATAATAACGTGTGATTTTGAGATACAAGTGTTTACGACAAAGTACCAGCAGGCCAAATATGAGACATATTCTCTTAAAGTGCTCAGCTTTAATTGTCGAAACTTTAAAATGGATTTAAAAACATTTGAATCCATCATATATTCCCAGAAATGCTCCTTTTATTTCATAGCGTTTCCCACCACCTGTCCTCTAACAGATAGCCAGCGGCTGCCAAGAGGGAAATATTGATTATTTAGCTCACAAAATGGACTTTGTGGCGTTTAGAGGGAACTTATCACCCGGGAAAAAGACCACCTGACTAGAAAGCAACATGTTTAACTAGACCATGCGATCCCCTTAAATATGGCGCTTTGATGGTGTCATCTCAACCGCGGCTTTTCCATCCATCCTCATGTCAGTCACAGCGGTCCAGACGTGGCAGCGGGGGGAACGGGTTTCTGTTCTGGAGAGCCGAGATAAACTCTAAAATTGAAAAGCTTTTGCAAATAGCTTATTATGCAAAATTGAACACGGCAGCAATTGTTTGTTGTTTTTTTTCCCTATTATTGCTCAAAACTGTTTCCATAATTAGGTACCGGAACTCTAACTGGAGGAAACGGTATTGTTATTATTACAGGGAAAGAATGTATTTTTGAACTTTTTTCTTCTAGCTGTTATTACACAAGGACGACTAATTGATCCCGGCAGACGGCAGACGAGGTAATGGGTCAGAAAAACCCAGCCAGCCACTTTGCTTCCTCAAAACTTTTCATCGCTTCCCTCCAACGGTGCCATCAGCAAAAACTCAGGAACATAATTTGAGGCTATGTTTCTTGGCAGGCACCAACTTTTGTTATCCTAAGTTGACTACCAAGACGGAAACACCAGCAATCATCGATGATGAGCCTTTGCTCAAGCCTTAAGAGGAAAAAGTTCATACAACGTATAAACCATTTTAACTTCAAATACAGTGGCCTGAAAACAAATATGAGTAAAAAGAGATGTAAAAATGTTTCAAATATCTTTAATTATTGTCACCGCTGAGAAATCCTGTGATTAAAAGGTAAGTGGAGAATATTTCCAGTCATATTTTGTATTTTTAGGTTCACCTTTTTTTTAGTAGCAACTCTGAAGTGGTGAACAGTGACTTCCTGTTTGACTGGGGTATAAATATGAGGTGACACAGGCCTGATTCTCTCTGAGGTTCTTCACCATGATGAAGACCAGAGAACACAGCAATGAGGAGCAAAGAAAAGTTGGAGAGCTGCACAAATCTGACAATGGAGACAAGAACATCTCTCAGCAGTTCAAAATGTCAGTTTGAACAGTTAGATCAATAATGAAGAAGTTTAAAGAGACTGGA
>VRLP01005850.1:0-33094 GCA_009660295.1 Lophius piscatorius
ATTGTAACTACTACTTACAATACACAGAACAGAGACCAGTATCATCTCTGTCAAGCCATTCAGATGTCACGTTTTCTGGATTTTGTCTTGGGGAGTTGTTTGATGACAACAGACCAGATTCCCCAGACTCACTTCCTCCACAAATTCAAGATAATTTTGCTAGTGTAACTGTACGTCCATCTCAAAAAATGACTGCCATGATGGCTCCTTCTCATGTAGATGTTGTGCGAGGCATTACACATAAGAAACATCCAGATGGTTTTGTACCCTTCCAACCTATTCGGCCTCCCACTGTCACCTCCGTCAAAGTTTGCACCCATTCCTCTATTGACAATTCACCTAAATATTTTAGACCACAATCTCCAGAGCCCTTTATGTCTCAGTTTGTATTCTCTACTAAGGCACCTCCATCCATATATTCCCATTTAGATTATACTGTAGATGATGAAGTTGTCCCTCCAAGGCATGGATGTTTTATATCGGACACACAATATTTTGACTTGGACAGTAAAGATTTGTCTATTCAAACGCTGTCTCATGAGACTCGGCCAGAGTCCCCATATTCAGTTCTGTCAGACAAACAGTCAGATGCTGAGTTTTGCACATTTTCTTTCCATGATTTATTTGATTACAACAGACCAGATACACCAGACTCCATTACTTTACAGATTGAACATGAACAGAAAAGTATTACTGGATCCCTTTCGCTTTGTGCTCAGAGGCATCTTACAAATGCTGATTCTTTGTCCAAAATTACAAGTGCTGTAATCACTGGTTCATTTTCATCAATAGATCAAAGTGATTCTGGCATATCACAGTCTGAAACAGTTGAATCAAGATCCACAGGTCCTCTCCATAATGCAGTCGAAAGTAAGATTAATGAGAGTCCTCCTCTTTCTCACTATCAACCACCATCACCTGAAATGTATCCAAATAATAGAAATTCTTTATATTCAACCTGCTCATTAAGTGATCTGAGAGTATTTTCTCCAGATTCATTTACCTCATTTGACGAATTCACTGCCCTATCTACCGACTCTCCAATTCCCCATTTTGACTGTCAGATTTGTAATAACATGCATTTGTCAAAAGACAGATGTGTTTCACTAGACTCAATAACGCCAGACATAGATTGTACTCAGTCTTTTCTTCATGCTTCATTTGAAGAGATCAGACCGGTTTCGCCTGAGCCCATTGTATTTCACAGTGAATTACCATCAGAGTCTTTTGGCAACAGAGCAACTGGTTATGAGTACACACAGTCATTCTTTGACCATTGGCTGTCTGACTTGAAACCACCTACCCAACAAACTCCTGAATCAATGGATTTTGGTGATATTATAAACCAGCTGCCATATGGGCAAAGTCTCCCACATGAGACTGTTGGGGCAGATGACAGACTTAAATATAAAGCGTTCTCTCGAGGGTTAATGTCACACATACTTGATCCATTCTATGTAGGAAAAAATGCTGTCTGTGCTGAAGTTAATTTGTTTGAAGATGCAGGTGTTGAATGGTCTGAGATGGTGTGCAGTCAAAACATACTTGAAGATTCAACAGTTTGCAAGGAAGAGCCACAGAGCATGGGTAAATCTTGTCATCATGAAAACATCTTACCAGACTCCAAACCATTACAGGATTCCTCAGTATCCAATACTGCACTTCTTGATTTTACAGTAACAGATTCACACAATGAAATGCTGAAGTTACCAAGTGGAACAGTTGAGAAAGAACACATTGGTCCCTTTTCAAACATCAATGACCAGCCTGTTTTTGCCATGCCTCCGCCCTCTTCCCTGGATAACCTAGACTAGATTAGATACAGAATTATCCACTTTAAAATCTTTTGTTTGTTTGTTGTTTTTTAAGTTGAGTCACATGCCATCTGTAGATCAAAAAATGTAATGTCATCATGCGGTATTGCTGGAGGAGGCTTTCTATGTACAAACTCAAGCGAAGAGATGATCAATGAAATGAAGACCACTTCTGACATAAATGGATTACCACAAATAACAGTTTAAGATGACACATGCCCAAGATTCTATTTCCAAGAACATGAAAAGAAAATCCATGAGTGAAGACGAGCAAAAAGTCCTTGGTGTCGGTAAGACAGCTCAAGCTCTTGCTCAGCAGTGAATGCAGTGTTGCTTTCAAATGAAATAAACATGGCAGTACATTAAGAATGGAAGTACATAAAGCTTCACTAATGAATCCAGAGCCTTCACTGTTTTGCTGTGGCATGTTTGCGCATTTAAAAAATTGATCATTATATTTTTAAGATCAAGGAGTATGACGCGCGTCTCCATTATATAAGTTTGTTGCGCATCAACCCAGAACATATAGTCCCAATATAAGTATCAAAAAGGGGTGCACTAATCAAATTTACATTTAGTACACTGACCAAAAACAGGAAGACAATTTTTTGTCAATTGAAATGTTTAAAAATGAACTACAAAGAAGCAAAAGCCTAGAAACCGACAAAACCAATGACAACAGACAACGCCAAGTCACATGGACATCATGGCCATGGTACCTTCAAATCAAGCATAAAAGCCAATAAGGCTTATAGAAGTCTTCTGTTACTTCAGAAAGGTACAACCTCATAAACTGCCTTACCTCCAGTGTCTTTGTGCTCTGAGAAAGGCTGCTAGGCGTAAACGTTAACAAGCATATAGTTATAAGGCCCAAAATGATTTGGTGTAACTGAGATTAGTCAACTTGCATTTTTTTCTGCTCCCCTTTTGGATACTCACATTGATTATTATATTATTTAATTGAAGCACTACTATTGGAAGTTACAGTGACCCCTGTCTTAGTGACATGAGCTTCTAGTGCTAGTATGAAATTCTCATAAGGTCATAGAGCTCATAAATTGACTTGTTGTTACCATTAGATTGCCTAACTTGATAAACCAGAGAAGATTCAGTTGATTCAATCTTACTTGAGTACTATATATTTTGTTAATTTCTTTACTTTAGTACTGTTGTTCCAAGACGTTGTAATATATACCTGTAGTTAAATGTTGGCTTATTAGTCAAAATATCTAAAGCGATCAATGTATTCGCCCAGAGGTAGAAGCAAATTATGTGTTCTTTATGCATTCTTGTTTGTAAGGTAGAGTCTCTTACTTTTTTTGGAACAAAAACTAAAAAAAAATTGGAGGCGTACCACCCCATTAGAATCTAAATATATACGTACATGAAACTAAAACACTAGAAGCTGTATCAATACCCCTGCAATTTCTGAATCTCAACACAGAAATGTAATTTATTATTAATTTTAGAAGAAATTCTGTCATCTCAAATATGAAGGCAGGTGACACAACATTATTGACTTGTTGGTTTGATTGTATTATTTCTGCTGCATTGAACAAAAAACAGTTTTAGTATGGTTTCTCGAATGGCTTTTTTACATTTGCACAGCAGACTATGTGGTTCTTTCCTTTATGTTATATTGCTGCATGGCCATCCATAGGTTACAGTAATTTGTGATATTTTTTTTTAATGAAGTTCATTTGTGCCCTGCTTTTATTATTGTAAAATAAATTGAATTGTCAGTGGTTTCTCATCATAATATTAAAAATTATCAAATACTATTTTAAAACTATTTCATAATTTGACAGCATTATTTACGTTTATATAATTTATATTTAAGTCTTATGTTCGTAATATCTTATCTTATCATCTTCTTAATATACATTAAATGCTACTGACGGAAATGCAAGTGGGCTACCAGTGAATTTCCTCATTTGACGCTGTTTCTTATTTGAGACAAAACCATTTAGATCGCAAATGCATGATTCATTTGATTTTTCCTTTCATGACCAAAAAACTTATATCTCAGATGTATTTATATTTTTTTCCCCACTCCATTGTATCATTTCTTGCAGGTATCAACAGCATCTCCCAGGACAAATTTCTCAGAAGTTTCACAACAAACAAATGTTAATTTAGGACGAGGTCAGGTTGTTTTAATCAAGATATCATCTTTACACACCATCAAAAGTATAAACACAACTTCCACTGAAAAACTAGAATTACCAATTCCAGGTATATCTGTAGATAACCAACAATCTGAGGTCAGATTAAGTAATCAAGGGGGCTCACCACAGGAACAGGATGAAAAGCTGTCATTACCAACACACAGTGAAAATTTTGGCTTTGCTAAACAAAGCTCAGTGTCCCCAGACTCACTCAGTCAAACTGCCCAAGACTGTCCAGATGACCAAATCCTCATATTACCCATCATCAATTCCACTGCAACAACACCAGAGATGTGGCCCCCTCAGCTAGGACAGCTGAGAACAGATGTACCTGATACTTCTCAGAATCTAGAATCCAGCGGTGGAAACCAAGAAGACAATCAAATGTATAATTTTGAAGACGTTTCACCTGACGATCACTGCCCTGCAGAAGATACCGATACACCAAGTGCCAGTGTATCATCTGTTAAACAACTTGCAGAAGAGAGAAGCCACACAAATGTCCTCATCGCTGAGCTCAGACATGTCCAGTCATCTATCCAAGATGATCTTGAAATAGTCTCTCCTGATCTAACAAAAGTGTCTGAGACAAGTATACCACTGAGCCTTGGCAGATGCAATAGTCCTGTATTCCTCACTGTGCCTCTTCCAATTCCTGAATCTCCCCCAAGATATTGTGAAGCCACGGAACCATCATTAAACATATTTGAGTCCAACAACGTTGAGGAAAACGCAACTGGGACAATTTCGCCTGTTTCTTTCCACAATGTAGAGACAAAGACGGAAGAACTTCTGGCTAATATTCTTGAAGATTACTGTGTTGATATTCTTCAAAATCAAGGACAACATGAATCTTTATCAACTCATGAAACCGGGGCTGAAGAAAAATTGATTCAGACTACCAAAGATAATCTTACATATTTATGTCAGGCAACGTCTGTTGAAGTCCCTCCGAATGAAGATTTGTCTTCTCAGTCTCCTTCTGAATTTACTCCAGAGGCTCTTACATCTTCAACACTTTTTAGCTTTGAGAAGCAGATGTCATACGTCTCCCCAGAGTACTTTGAGGCATCATCAGGTAAAGACAGGCCAAAGACCAGTGGACCGCCTTCAGAAGATTCTCTGTCGGCAATAGATTCTGAGTGTTTTGACACTCAGCCCACTTCAGCTGAAGCCAAAGTAGAGATGACAACATCTGATGAGGAGTACTGCGTCCCACGCGGTTATACAGAGTCGCAATCTACCACAACCATCTATACCAAAATGCCTCCACATTACACAAAAGATGTGCATAGTGGTTCGGCCAGCCCAAATTCTCAATTCTCTGATCGGGAGCAGTACTTTGACTGCAAACTGGCTGCTTCCGATTTCTCAGAGACCGAACCTGATAGGCCTGATCAAAGTACCAGGACTAGTGGCGATCAATCAAGTGATCACATCGGCTGTCTTAATGAAAAGTATTCAAATCACCTGCCGTCCTCTGAAGGTGAAGACTATGAGGATGCCCCTTTTGGCCCCAAGATTCTTTATAATGATGATGATGAGGAAGAGAATGGACACTATTCAGAAGCATTGGCTGAGGCTTCACAGCTACATCCGGGCTGTGAATTTGGGGCAATTAGTGATGAAGATAAAAACCTGACATGGGTAAGATAAGATTTTGTAAACCAACCCAGCGGGCAACCTTTTGTCAGAGATGTGCTTAACTCCATTATACTACCATTGTGTCAGAGAAGAATGACAGCTAACCCCCTGCCAACATGGTATGGATAAAAACACCCAAATCCTAACAAGTCCTGACTCAGCATGTCCCTTTGCCACCTGGAACAAGGTGCATAACTCACAAAAATAACATTAGCTACAATTTTTTTTTCTGTTTTACCAACAATGAGCACAACAGTTCCTGAATTAATTAAAAGCATGAAATGATTTGCCAACAGTGTTCTAATGTAGTGACTGCCGTGTTGTACTTTCCAATGCAGGATGTGAACGTTAAATGACTAATTCTCAATATAAGTGGAAAGTGTGCCATTCTTCTCACTGCTTGCTTACGGCTTGCTTTTGCCCAGCATTGCTCTATTGTCACTCATTAAATCTGGGTTGTGTTGATTGGTTAGGAAATCACCGCAGAGCTTGGATCAATGTCAGAAAGTTCAGATGAGGACTTTTTGACCACCAGAATAGTGCGAAGGAGAGTTGTCATCCAGGTATATCATTTGGCATGAATTATAGCGTGCAGGGTGTGACTTCCAGAGGCCAACCTTAACCAGGCTTATCATGTTCATGGTGTCTACCATCTAACATCTTTTAAACTTGTCTAAGTTGGTGTAAATATTGTGTTTAAAGTTTCATAAAAGCCGACCACTTGTTGTGTTTATTTAGCAACTTACCCTAAACTTATTTTTCTTGAAAATGCCAGTTTGTTGTGTTTGTCCCAACTTCCCTAATCTCTGACTGAATCAAAACATAACACTTTGTCTTTGTTTCTAATATGCATTTTGAATATTATAAACCTGACCCAGACTATCATTCCTGATCCTTTGTCTTCTTTTCCTTGTAGGCTGATGAGATGCCTGACCTCCCTACACAGTCAGTGACAGAAGAGAAATATAAGGATGAAAATGGTCATATTGTTACCAAAAAGGTAAAGGACGATTCTGTATGAGCTTTCATGCTTAACAACAACAATACAAAAGCTTCTTGTTGTCATCCTGAGTCAGTGTTTGAAACAAATGATGCTATCCTTTAACCAACTTCTAACATATTCTTTATGACCTAATGGTCTTTGTGCATGTGATCTTTCCCAGGTTACCCGTAAAATAATTCGTAAGTGTGTTTCCGTGGATGGTGTGGAGCATGACCAGGTGTCATCTGAGGGAGATCCTCAGAGCTCCTTCTGTATGACAGAGGGAGGAGGACACTCCAGGGTGGTGAAGCGGACCATACTGAAGAGTGAGGGAGGTCACACAGAGGTGTGTGTAGTTGTTGTTATGTATGTGTTCATAATAACAATAATTAAATATCTTTTCCTTTTCCTAAATCACATAAGGAATAAATTATCTAAATATTTATGATCATGGTCTACGAAATCTTTTCTGATTATAAAATACTAACATGCAAACATTTACTTAATGGTAAGGACCGATAAACTAACGTAGTATTTTTTTGACATAGGTTACATTTACTGAATGTGAAGGTTCCTCAGCGTCAAGGCAGGAGACGGCTGAAGTACGGGAGGTCAGTCACATAGAAAGGACAACGGAGGTGGAGGGAACAAGGACAGTGAAACAACAAGGTGATCCATCTTTGGCTTTTGACCTCCCCTCAGCCAAAGACGACTTCAAACAGGTTTGTTAATAACCTATTCCCTGTATCTGATTTACCCGCCTGTATAGCACATGCCGACCATAACACTGTATGTAATGAGTTTTTTCTGAATAGAAGGATAGTAATGTGAGTAGGGATAACAGTCCCCGTGGGGAAATAAGCTTTTATTTTCAATATCAAATCACTCAATATTAAGTGAAAACTGTGTTTTTCTTTTCATGCCACCAGGCACTAGGTTATATGAGTGGCTTTGGCAGAACAAAGCTCCCTCATGTGGTAGAGAGAGAGACTGTTAAAGACGATGGAACTGTGGTCAGGAGGTGTGTGAGTGCTGGGAAGTACCTGCTTGTGTGTGTGTGTGTGTCTATGTGTGTGTGTGACCTCTAACATTTTTTGTGAGATTTCTTATGATGTCAGTCAGTTTTAATAATTTTGCAAATATTTACTAAAATATGCTATAGAACACTTTTGCAGTAGTGTGCTGTAAAATGCTTGAGCCTGAAAACCTTCTAAAAACATCTAATTAACCCAATGAGATATGTCATTAAAATGTTGTCAACATTTTCCAAATATATTGTCGGTTTTACTATTTTTAGATGTGAGAAATAAAACAGTTATCATATTGTTGTTCTGTGAACATTAGAGTTAGTTCAGTTAATGTTTGATATAGTATTGTGGTTTTATTCCATGTATTATATTTTATTTTTTCTATTATTCTTTTTGTGTTTCCCATCAACTATAGATATAACACTCAGCGTTGGGGAGTAGACAATTAAATGTAATGTTGCTGGTATTCAACCAAAGTCATATTTGCGTAGCAATACAAGTTAAATTACTTTCTAAACCATTTTTGAGAGATTATCATCGGAAACTACAAATAATTTGGATGGAAGGAAATGAATTGAGTCGGGATCTTTCGTGAGGTTTCTGCCTGTTAAAGGGCAGGTTTTCCCATTATTGCTGCCAAGTGCTTTCCCATGTAGGAATAGTTAGGTCTCTGTAGAATAAAGTGTGCTCTTTTTGAAAAGTGCCTTGAGATAGCATTGGTTGTGATTTGCCTTTATACAAATACAATCACTTTGACTGTTTCAATCCTACCGTGGCTCCTCTTGAGTAACTGCACCAACTTGACCCAACCTCTCCAAGCCTTCATTCATTTTCTGCACTATGAAGGTATGCTGAGATTTTGTTAGGCCACTACAGACTTAACCTTAGTGCAGTACAAAACAAAATGTGAGGAATTGCTCAGTGGTAACAAAGTGATACGGTCATCTTTTAAAAGTATTGCCTAATTATCAACAAGTCTAGTTTAAAAAAAAATAATAATTCATGACAATGAATAGTCCCACTGATGAAACTTAGATTTTGCTTAAGAGCTGTTTAAGCCACGAATAAATACATAATCTACTGCAAAGAGAAACACAAATTTCAGAACAAGAACATGAATCTTCTGATAATAATCATAGTAATAGTAATAATTATAATAATTATAATAAATACTAATAATAATAGTAATGAATAATGATAACAATAATAATAATGATGATATATAGTAATAATATGATTTTTTTTGACTGCATGCTTTGCACCAAGGTAACAGGTCAAATTCCTTTGAAGTGTGACTAACTTTGCAATAAACTGTTTTCTGATTTCTGTTTCCGAAGAAATGAGTGTCACATGTTGTCGCCTTGATCATTCTTTTTGTATTTCCTATCATATGCACATAGTCAATTTGATAATTGTATACCTAATTAATTTGAGCGACTTTCTTTGAGTAACTTTTATTACCCAAACTAGGTTTCTGCGATGGGTAACTTTACTGTAGTTCTTCTTATTCTACTTACTTATTCTCAGACAACAGTAGCGATTCCTTAAGTCTCTCAAAGACCACAGAAAGCATGCTGTAGATGTCCCATAAAATCAGATATTTCACACAATTACGATGCAACCACATAGCCAAGCAGCATAAAGGAGGTCATTATAAAAGTTATGGTATCTTGGAATCAACAGGGTTTTATAAAGATTGCCAATAGCAGGTTTACTCTTTTGTCTGGTTTGTTTTTTAGTAGTTAGGCTTCTGACTGTATCTAATGCCATGAATTTGTCACCACAGCAAATTTGGAAGTGATGACTCTTTAAGCGATGCGTAACAGAATCTTAAAATTTCTGCAGTGACTTAGTTCTGCATGCAATGACGATGAATGCCCAACTGACATAGCATGATATGATTTGTGGCTGTTTATCTTCTCTCACAAAACATCTTATAGCAACATCTTTTCCTTGAATTTCGATTTCCTCCACAGCCTCAGGTGTGTTTTATGAGGCTCCTGACTCATGTAACTCTTTTTGCTTCCACCCCGTTCTCACGTCATAGGGCCCACATGCGTAAAAGTCGCACCCTCAAGCGAACTGTGGTGAAGGAAACTGGGCAGCCTACACAGGTCCTTCTGGGGAAAGTGGGCAACCCCAGAAAAGGGCCAAAACCAAGTGATCTCCAGAAGCATCTCCAACAGCTATTTCACCGCTACTACAATGAAGAGAAGGAGGACAGCGATGAGGAGGAAGATGATGAGGAAGAGTAGAAGAATATGTTACACTCTCCCCAAGACACTGGCTCTGCCCATGTTAAAGTCCCCCCTAATCCTATGCATTGGCCACATGCAATCCCAGCGTGCGCCAAGGCACAGCAAAACTACTAGTCTTCCAATTTAAGTCCTGGAAGATGACCTTTTGTTCACAATTTGGAGATTTCTTCGGTAATGTATTCATGATTTCCTTTTCATGCTCCGATGCTGTTTTGTCTTTTTTTTTTATGACCAAAGAAAAAACCTTCTGTCGTTTTCCTGATTAGAAATTACTTTCCATGTCAGAATTGTCCTGGTAGCGCAGGAAAAAAGACAGCAGAGAAACACTCTTGTCCTTCACAACAACTAACTCAAGAACACATTACCTGCAGACTGCTGGTTCCTATCTCGGGCTAAGTGCTTGAACAGAAATAATAATAATAATAATATATCTCACTTCACTGCCTCTCATCAGTTACTCAGATATTCCTACTTCAACATTTCTCACTCACTATGCTAGCCTCAACGCTCTTTTGATTCAGTTGGTCATGATGATGTCTCACAGAAGAAACCAGACCGAACCGACCCTGAATTGAATTGCTGCTGCTGCTGCTGCTGTGTTTTGTGTAGGCTATGTGTACTCTGTCTTTAGGAATTATATCTTATCTATAATCTAGACATTAATGACATCAGTAGCCTAGTAATTAATAATCACCCATGTGAATTAGAGCAGGCATGACTAATCAACGTCTTGTCGTTATGACCATAGCTTTGATGCTTTGTAGTTCTATGGATTCTCCTTCTCCCTCTCTTTCCCTTCTTTCTTTCTGTGTCATGCTTCATTTTGGTTCCTTTTTTCTTTTTTTTCCCTCTTAGACTGTTGATCTTGACTCATCTTGTGTGAATGTGTTAGTGAATGTTTGGGTGTATCCATGCAGGTGTTAAATAATGCACTGTCAGCTTTTTTGAAGACAGCAGAAATGTTTAAGTCGTAAACTCTGCTGAATCAAAAATGTTTGTTTTTTTTGTTTGTTTGGTTGTTTTATCTTTTTTTAGTTTCCTTTTAAATCTGGATTTCTTATTTAATCTTTGTTTGAAATTGGAAGTGAAAGCTTCGCATTATATGGCAGCACTTCATAGTTTGCCATCGTGATGAAGATCATCCGAGCTCTTCTCCAGACGCTTGTCTGATGGTTCGTTTTTTTTGTTTGTTTTTTTATCAAACATTTTAAACATCATTAGCTTATCTTTTAAATAAGACATGGTTGGACCAGATATTGTGCGTTTGTGAGCGATTTAATCTGTGTTGTGAAAGAGTGTGTTTTGGTTTTTTGTCATCGAAGAAAGAAAAAACTTATTTTACACAAACCGCATTTGTGCTCCTGAATGTCAGGAGAAAAACTGCTCCATGCTTTCTTGTGCGCGGAATACGACAGGTGCAATATGTCTTAGCCACAGAGCAGGTGATAAATCAAATACATTGTTTCACCAGACACACGCGTAATGAGGCAGGTTGAGAGCTTAAATATACCATTACTCAAAACTCTGAGTGTCACTGTATGTATCTGCAACATGTATTTATTTCACTATCACTGTTTACTTTGTGATTGAAAATTGTAAAATGCAAACAAGTGGAAGTTCACTGTGACAGGTATGCTTTTAATTTGAAAAACCAAGCATCCCTTTTCTGTGATGATAACAGTTATATAAATATATAATGCATATATAACAATATAAGGGCATGTATTGCTGTATCAAAATTCAAAAAATGGCTGCAGTGTGTCCATGGCTGATAGAAAAAAATTAAAGTCTTCAAATGTATTATGTTTTAACTTGCTGAGTTTTTTTCTCTTACTAAGAGAAGTATGCAATAGAATACTGCCTGTGCTTCGGTGAATACTGTAGTGTGTATTACAGTGAAAAAAAGTGAGGTGACAAACCACTAGTGCAGCGAACGCTCACCATTCTACATGAGTGCATGCGTGCTCCAGAGGAACAGTGACAGATCCTCCACACGCTGATTGACCACATCTTCTTCCTCTTCTTCTTCGTCTTTCAGCTGCTCATAATTGGGGTCACCAGGGGGATCACATGTTTCCATTCCTAGTTTCCACCTGGTCCCTGCTGGCTAACAATATCAGACATATCCTGGTCAGGAACTATACATTTCTATGAAGAAATAAGCTAATAGAGCTCTTTTTAAGAGCTTTGTTCAACATAGACATTCATTTTGCAGGGAAGATGAAAATAAGCCAATTGCATAAAAGTGTCTCAACTTACCTTCAAATAAATAGGAGCCAAAATTTTTTTGACAATGTCAATCTAAATTGAGATCGGTCGCACAAACTCATGCCCAGAATGGGGAAGAAATATGAACATAGCAAAGCCCCTCTAACACTGAAAACAACATTAATATTACATTTTCACCATTGGCACAAATTAGGTCCATTGAAACTATAGAAAGAAGATTATAGAAGAAATAAAAACTATTAAAACTGGACAATAGCATTTCAAAGACATGATGTCGGCCCTTCAGTCGAGACTCTAGAGAGGTATGGTAACACAAGAATAACATCAGTGTTACATTTTAGTGAAAAGAGGTCAAAGTAAAGCAGCAAACGATAAACATGTAAGACATGAGGGTTATAGGATCAGCAGGAATTATCACCACACGCCCTACAGTTCACATTTAACTTGTTTCTTTACTTTCATTAATAGTTCTCACCCACCTCCGTCAGCGAAAACTGTCCACTTTGTGTCTTGTACCTTGAAGCTAATGTTTTTATGAAGACACAAAGCATCATTATCAGCTTCACTTCTAGGATTTAAAGAGCTGAAAACAAAACAGTCTCTGGTCTGATACTGCAGAGATCATGAGTTGCGGCTGGAACCTGTTGTCTCTCAGTATCTTTCTCTTACCAGCTCTAGCTTGTGTTAGCTGTATCCTAAAGACTCCTACTAAGTGGTATGTTCCTCATGCCCCTGCAGAGTGGTACAGTCCATTCTGCCTACATTTTTTCGAGCTCAGTGGCTAATTAACCGTAACACAGGTGTGACTGTTTTTTCTTTATTGTTGTGTGAGCCATTTAATTGTACGTATGTTGCAGAACACATTAATATACATTCAGTTAAATTCCTTTAATGCTTAGGACTAGCTGCTATTATTTCACGATAATTACTGCAGCTGCTCAGGCTAATTTAACCTAGCCTAATGTGTTCTTGTGCTCAATGTGTTTCCTACGCATATTTTCTGTTTTGGAGTTTTGGAGTCAAACGCAGAATGTGTTCATTAAAAGGTATTGCTTAATTTTTAGCATTATTGTGTCCCATATGTTACACCCCAAACTTAAAATGGTCCTATGGGGCTAACAAAGCAGAGCAGCTAAAGCTAACGACAGCATAGAGTCAGCCATGAGTCCTGAAGTCCCTGAACAAAGCCAACATATAACAATATATATAATATATAATTATATATAACATATTTTTTCTTTGAAATAATAGGTTAGAGAAATGCATGGCGTGGAGGATGGCGCGTACATTAATTAAAACAGGTCAGAACACTTATACAATGCCGACCAGCCTAACTTCCTCTGTAATCCTTCAAAATAAGAGCACTTAAAATACACCTCTCACTATGATTTTGAAACTTTAACAGAAAAAAAATCGGAATCAGCCAAAAAAAATTCAGTCTGTGCACCTCTACAATTGAACCAAAAACACAATAAAAAAATATTAACAATATATATTAAGTTAACGACAGATAAAATCCCTGGCTGAGATGCAACATAACCAGCAGTCCTCACTCCAGGTGCCCCTGCAAGGCATCGTGTTGCTGGACCAGGAGCTTCTAAGCTCTTCTTCAGGCTCTGGTGAACCTACATTTGGTTCACCTGCAGCTATAATAGGTAAGTATGCCAGCTAAATTTGCATTATTGCTATTCTTACATTGTTTTTTCAGAAACTACACACGTTTTCAAGACTATTTATAAAAATCCATTAATCAGTCACGTCAGTGGTGGGTTAGGGTTAGAATAAAAAAAAAAAGGGTCTAAAATCCAAGTTTGGGACAGAGACTGCAGTCAGTCACCTCAACGTTTTACTGTAGCTTTTATTAGCTCCTGTGTCATCTTTCAGATTCATTGGTACCGCTTCACTGTTCAACAAAGGTTAGAAACGACCAAACTTCTGGCTGAGTTTCCCTCCTTCTCATAGAACGCTAATGTCTTCCAAAATTCTGATGGCAGAGTTAGCAGTCGACTATCCATTGTGTCAGCACTCTGGTACTTGTTAATAAATTATATAATGATTGTACATGTTTCCTTCTCAGCAATCGACGCTACTAGTTAAGAGCTGGCGACTTGTCCTGGGTGTACCCCGCCTCTCGCCCGATGTCAGCTGGGATAGGCTCCAGCCCCTCCGTGACACTGAACAGGATAAGAGGTTGATAATGAATGAATGAATAAATGGAGAGTTTCTGTATGGAGGAATATGCTTAGATCTTCTCCCTGTGTTCTCAAACCTCACCACATTCCACAGAAGGAGACTTGGGGCTCACAATATTAACTGCAGATGGCACCCCCGATATTACTTCATTATCATTACAAAATAATTGATCACGTATGAACTAACTTTCTCCTCGGAATGCTGAAAATAATCTAACTTTAGCAACAGTATTAGCGAAGAGTCCGACGTAATTAAGGTGGCCCCTATTATAACACCAAAAAGGATGATTCAGGGTTCAGTATATAGATAAAGTATGCCTAGTGATATGTACAAAATCAAATATCACATTGTTTTGACCAGACACCTCGATATTGTGGGCAGGGGCGAAAATCCAATTTCAGGGTGGGACAGCAAGAAGGGTATTATCTTTTAGCATAAATCTTTTTCACAATTCCCTTTATAATATTGTTGCAATTCTGCCTCACCCAAAACTGAAAATCACTGAATAGACATTGAATGCATCATGCAATATATTTATGCAATGTACTGCTGACAGCTACGCTAGCGAACTCTCCTGCCCATGCAAACAGTACAAAATTTGTTTGATTTGATTTGTTGGTCACACCTAATTATTATCAGAGTCATTAGATGAAATTTCATTTCTAGGAATAAAATAAGTAAGAAATTAGTGGGAAACTTATTCTATATTTGCGTCTGGATGGTCACCATTGGCGACTGGCAGAAGAAGACCGGTCGCAAAATTAAAAAGTTAGTCACCTTTGCGACCATTGTAGTCGCTATCTATTGTATTTAATACAATAATTTGTATTAAAGACCATGTTTATAGACAAAACAATTCATGGATCTCATTTTACAAATGTTTTAAAGGGTTGAGTTAACTTTATACACAGAATGGCAATAATCACACAACAACAGAAAATACGTTGAATCTCATCATCACACTTTTTAGCTGATTTATTTTATTTCTTGAACATGTTAAGCAATCTATTGCCGTGCGGGCAACAGGTACACACCATAGAAGGACAGGTGCATTTGCATTGACATCATATGTTTCGGTTTAAAGAAATGCTTATCATATTTTCCTTTTAAAACTCATGAGACTAACCAATTGAAAAGAGCAAACAGTAAGGGTGACAAAGACACTGGCATTGTCCCACATTGGTTTGGAGACCACTGGCAGGTAAGAAGCACTGATCATCATGGAAGACTTTTACGACAATTGCACTCTGATCAGACTCCTTCACCGCTGTTTAACGATCAGCTTTCCCGACTTTAACATGCCTCAATACCTTCACAATGCTTTCGGACGGACAACATGTAACCGGAATGAGGGTAAAGACTAGAAGTGCCTTTGCTCCGTCTCCATCATCTCCACGTTCTCTGAACGATTGGCAAAGAGTGACACTTGAAATGACAAGCAAAAAAAAAAATGACAACAGAAACTCTACATACAGTTATACACTACAAGTACAAACATTATGAAAAATGAGATTATTTGAATCTCATTTCTATACAAAAAATGTAAGTGGTGCTTCAGCAACCAGGAAGTTACGCCGTCTCCTCCTCTGGATATGATGCTTCGATATTTACACTAGATGTCAACTATAGCTGTCTTTTTTTTTAAAACACTTGAGGACTGGAGGAAACATTTGGGACGGGACTGATGCACAACATTAACAAACGCAAACAAACAATTCAGTGATTCATAAATCAATCAGAAGATATTATAGTATCCTGTTATCTTACTTACAATACCCCCATGCACTACACGATAGTCTTCAATGTTCATATATTACACATATGCTACATTCTCTTATTTCTTATTTCACTGATATAAAGGCAAACGCATCGATGCAAAGAGTAAGCTGCTCTGCTTTTCTTCACAATTAAATTAGTATTATATGTTGAAATCGGACTATTCAAACAGTATGACTTAGCTCATAGCAAACATAAACGTAGCTCATGAACTGGATTTTTATGTAAACTCTTAATTTCTCTGATAGCAAGAATGTCAATTTTTCAATGTTTATTTTTAATCAACAACCACAATGTATATACATCACCAGAACTAAAGCAAGCTCAAATTCTAACATTCTGATCTTCCAAATGTTTCCGTATTGCACACACATAAATACACGTAAAAATACAGAACTAAGTATTGGGAGAGGTTAGAGTAGTAGATTTTTAAACATCTCTAGTTTATTTTTAAAATGCATACCAAAACATCTTAGAAAACAACAAAAAAAAAAACAATATTCTAATAGTTTCATGATGTCCAAATACCGTGTGCAGCCACACAATGGTGGTTTCAAATGATGTCCATTAATAAAATGCTATAACATTAAAATTTATCAATAATACTTGTATCCTGTTGGATGTCGTCTCCTTGAAGATGGGTCAAAGGTCAGCGGGCAGTCAAGGGTTGGACAGTAGACTGCTCCACTAGATTCACTGGTGGGACTTTTTGTTGTTGTTGTTGTTGTTGTCCGTGTGTATATTCCATTAACTGGAAAAAGACCAACAGAACAAAATTGAAAGAGTAAAGACAAAAATCAAAGCAGTAGATATTTCCACAGCAGGTGCAGTTAATAACATTCATCAATAACAGAAGCTTGGTGATAATTCTGCATATAACTGTTAAACATGTACAGAAGTCATAATCTGTCACAATGAGTGAACCAGATGGTGTTCCATAAGTGGAAAAGAGTAACCATTCACGTGACAGGTTACCCCTTGACTCAAGGCATTAGTGAATACTTACAGTGACGATATACAGAAAAAAGTCATTAACTGTAAGTTCTCCCCGATACTTGGATCAAAAAATGCTTAAAAATATTCAAATTATCCAAAGGCATCTTATTTGTACATGGGAAGTGTATATACATTAAGATGTATGTATAATTATTCAACAATTTTTGAGTTATATACTGGAAACCCTCATCTAAGACAAATCCAACTCACAGATCGAACCTAAATACAAATTTTAACCATGGAAATGATCAAAAGAAAAACCCACCAAAACATTTTAATAGCCAAATGCATCATGGCAGTACTTGTGGAAAAAAACTGATTGATATTTAATGTCTGCTCCGGAATTATACTAAGCAAGGTCCAACATGTAACCATGGGAAAAAAAAAACACTTTCTTTTCTTCCTTTAAAAAAAATTAAGTAATGAATTATGGAAAGGCACCTCTCCAGCAAAAAAACGTAATGTTATGAGCTTAAACTGAATTACAGCAGAGGCAGAGATTCCTTTGAAATGAAAGGTGTTATGTGCTAAGGTTGAGGAGTATTTCACCGGTGACTAGGAGCAGGTGTGGAGTCAAACCACCAGAGGTCAGCAAAAGATCTTCAGCTCCTACTCTGGTTGGATGCTGAGTGTTTCTTACTGGGGGGGGATGGTGGGCGAGCCGGAGCGGTGGAAATGGATGTTCTGCCATTTGCCATCACGGCGGTGCCACACGCGGGTCTCCTCAGACTGCATGGTGCGCGGCATGCAACCAGAATCCATGTACTGTGTCAGTCGGATATAGGCAATACATGCTGCATTTTCCCCAATGAGGTGTACGTGTGGATTCAAGAGGATGGTGTGCACCGGCTTATTCCCTTTGGACAGCGCTGCAAGACAGAAAAAGTGACTGATTGCAGAGAGATAATCTCACATCAGATCACACATCAAATACATATCAACCTTTAACTTCCCACGATGGGTTTAGGGAGGATGGAATCAGAATCATTTTCATTATGACTATACTGCAGTGCAATAACTTTATGCACAGCAAATGTCCTAAAGAGTTCAAATTAATTTATAAAAATCCGCACCAGACAACAGATCATTGTTTTTAAAATGGGACTCCTGTGCAAGAACTAATTGAAATATTACAGCTGCATGACTGGACCAAAAAATTGGACAAAAATAATAACCCTTATATCTTAAAATGAATGTCCCCAGATCTCAAACGAGGAAATTCAAGTCTAAATGTCTCCTTCGGATAGACAGATAGAAATTAGGTTTTTAGGACATCTCTTGTTTATCTGAACTATTTTTATCCAGACCGGTGATAGCATGCCTTTTATAGCAGTCATTATTCTTTAGAGCTTGTCTTTGCTCCAAGGTTAGCCCATAATGTCATGACATTGTAGTGTTTTAGCATGACATGTAACCCTAGGGGACGGAATATTGATCTAGAACAAACAGATTCATATTCAGTATTTCCCCACTGATGCATTTTTTTAACAATTTTCCATGTTTCCTCGCTCCCCTCCTGTCACTTGACTATATGCTTGTGACCTTCCCTTCATGCAGATGCTTCTCAGCACATCATGCTGCAGGATGCTGTTGTAGTATTCAAGCTGTTTAAGTTGCATTTTGTTTTCCTGTACACCCACCAGCCATAAAATGAAGCCCCTCTGCCTAATTTTTAGCAGGTACCCTGTGCTACCAAAACATCTATGGGTTCTGAAACCGTTCTATCAGAACCAGCGTTGATTTTCCAGTCAGTAGCTTCTTTCCTCCATAGTTCTTTTCTGATGACTCATAACCCTGTTGCTGGTTCACCTGTTGATCTTCATTAGACCACTTTGGAAAAATCCTTTCCATTCAACTGCCGACTGGGAACACTCGACAAAACATTCAGTTCTGGTGATGCTTAAACCCAGTTGTCTAACAATCACAGTTTAGTCTTTGTAAAACTTATACTTACCCATATGCCCTGGCTCTAACAGATCAACTCTGAGGACTGATTGTTCACATAATGTCTAATACATCCCACCCGATGACAGCTACCATTGTAATGAGATAATAAAAGTTATTCTGACTCTGATGAAGTACAATAAAACCACCGCCACTGTTGATAGTGGTTATAATGTTACGGGTATCCATTGTATATACTGCAGACTTTCCACCGGCACATTAAATTCTGGAACAACATCTTATTTGCATAGAATCATTTTCAAGTAAAGTTTCTAGCAAAGACCCCTGCCACATACTCAGAATATGGTTAGAATTGAAGAATAGGATGTATCATTGATTCTACAGTCCCAATCACGAGCTGTCCCTTCAAAAAAACACAAATCACTGCTTTTCCCCTGAGTGCTCCAGAGAAAACTCAATGCTTTCGATCATTCAGCGCATGATGCCAACGTGAGCGAGCAGGTTTGTCATTTATCTCCACAACGGCTGCTCTAACTTCAATAATTTGATGTCACTGAGGAATACACCGCCATCCATCCTTCCAAGGATTAAATTCTCTTTTTTTAGTACGAGTCCTGAGTTGGTGCGAGCCAAGACCCACGTTATTACATATTTAAACTAAACTGAACAAATTTGGCACAAGCAAGAAATGAAAATTGTAACAATTTGCTTTTCACTTAAATAATTCTGCTGGTGATCTACTTTTCTATTTTATTCACATGTTTTGTAAAATGTGGCAAATTCCCATAAAACTACCCTGATGGGTTCCGTTGTTGTTGTTGTTGTTTTTTTCCCACATTGTGAGGAATGTTTCTGAACTCACCATTCTCAAAATAAAAGCGATGGAAGTCGTGTCCTTCCACCAGGTTGCCCAGGGCCTCAGGCTCAAAGGAAGTTAGACCAGGATCGCAGATCTTCCTGTTACACCAAAAAAAGAAGACACAATCAACAAAGGAAGTAAGCATCATTATTAGAGGCAGTTAAATATTAATGTGCCGTTGCAGTGGTGGAAACTCACGCATAAGCCTCAAAGTCCCCATTGTTGATGGACTCGATCAACTGCTCTGTGACTTTGATGATTTCCTGTTTGCGGGCTACGGAGAAAAATCACAAACCATCATCAACCCAAACAATCTGATGTAAAAAAAAATGAAAAAGAAAAACTACCTGTAAATGAAAGTGTGATGTAGTTGTGACTGCAGATAAAGAAAATCAAGTCAGCTTCAGATGGTCTCTAGAACTACAAGTTAGCAGGATTTCAAAGTTATTAGAAATGGAAGGCAGTCAAGATGTTTTCCAGAAATGTACTACAATTTCATTAAAAAAACAACAACAAAGAAACAATCAAGAAAACCTCCCATGACTAATATTGGCATCAGGCATGAAAATGCAAGACAACACAATTCCTTTTGCCCAAAACACAAAATAAAGGCAAACTACTGCTCAGACATGAGTCCTCGCTACAGAGGAAGTTCAACTACGTAACGTTGACAGTTACCTTTATTGTTAGCAGTGCAGGCTGGGGGACATTAAGACGTTACTCAATTTGTGCAACAAAAAAAGACACGTGAAACAGCAGAGAATGATATAAATCCGAGCTTTTCAAACAAACATCCACTCAAACACAGAAAAATAAATCAGACAGTAAGGGCAGATATTTTTCACGGAGCAAAGACAGAGAGGGAAATTCCCTGGAGAGGGAATAGCGTGGTGCAAAACTCTCAAACCACAAGCCGAGGAAAAGATTTGAACACGAGGAGCACAGTATTTGAGACACGGACCACTTTCCTGAATGGGAAACAAGAGGGGATCCAAAAGAGGGCAATACTCCCCCAGTGGGGCAGCACTTACTCTGAACCGAGGAGGTGGGGGTCTGCCTGGAGTCAGACATCTGTGAGGAACGGCTCTTAGAGCTCAACATGCTGACTATACTGCCCAGACGACGGGCTGTCAGAGATTTCATGGATTGGTGAGTGATTAGGTTTGAAGTGTGTGTGGGGGGGGTGGGGGAGGGTGACAAAGGTCGGAATACGATACGTATGTGTGTAGAAAAGGGTATGGGTAGGAAAGGAGTTATTAAGCCAAAAAAAACAGAAGAAACAGAAAAAAAATTAAGTCTTGAAACAGGAAAATTTAATGTTAAAACAAATTAGAACGTAGGCGATGTTAACTGCTTTCAGACACGAGATGGCAGAACAATGAGGATGAGGGGGAGGGCTGGACAGAAAAAGAACAGGGAGGACGACATTCTGCAAGACGTTGACAGCCGGTGTTTAACTGCGTTGCAAAACAGAAAATAAGAAAAAAAACAGACAAAGATGCGATGAGGATGAGTGGGGATGGAAAGAGATGGTGGGAACGGACTCTTTGTTGTAACAGCACAGAGTAGGTGAGGACTGTAAGCCGCTCAATCGGACAAAAACACACATTTCCTCACCTTTCACATCCTCGTCCTCTATGGTGGTGTTGGCACTCTCAATGGACTCCTGAAAAACAATGACAACCCATAGATTTTGTATTTACAGTATACTTTATCTATATGTGTGTGTGTGTGTGTGTGTGTGTGTGTGTGTGTGTGTGTGTGGGTGTGTGTGTGTGTGTATACATAATGCCATCCAGAAATATTGGCGTATAAAGTGTATAAAATCAGATGAAAATAATGTCTTTATGTCTATAACCGTGTTCTTTAATTGAAATCATTCACAAAAATCTTACCTTTTATTCAAGTGATAAAAAAATTACAATCTCGAGAAAGAAAAAAAAAATAAATTTCCACCAAAATGTGTGACCCAAAGTTTGCGATTAAAATGTAACAGAATAATATTTCCAGTCCTATTTTGTGTTTTTCGAAAGGCGTATTAAAGTCTTTAAAAAGGAAAAAAGGTACAGATTATGAAAGTACTCCAAGTATAAAGTTTGGCGGAAACATTTCTACTGGCAGTTTTGTACAAAATTTAATCTCATCATATTAGCAAAGGCCGATGTTAATCAACCCAAGAATGGTTCAAACATCGCTAAAGAAAGGTTTTAAGGGGGGGCTGCACAAAATATTAAAATGCATGTTATTGAGAGAAAATATGTGTTTTATATTAAGAATGCCATGTTTAAAAAAGAAACATCGTTATTTAAGTTAGAGGTTTTTTGCATCTCCTTTTAAAGTTTTTTAAGGCTATATATATACTTTATTATACTTAGCTGATTATGTAACAAGTACACGATAAAGGATTAAACCTGTCTAAAGGTTGTGGGGGCGGGAATCTCTGAACAACTAATGATGAAAATGGTGGTTTTGTAACGATACCTTATTTCCATCCACGGGGTTGTGGATTACGGTTGTCTGTGGTTCCTACGGAGAACGAATGATAGAGAACATGTCGGAAGAAATATCTAGGGAACAATAGGTATAATAACCAAGAAACTGTTGAATGAATTCTGTTGTGTATTTTCAGAATTTTTCTGCCTCTGTGTCTTGTGCAAGCGCCCTCGCCCTCTCTCTCTCTCTGTCTCATTCAAGTGCCCTCTCTCTCCCCCCTTCTGTACAGTAATCAGATGTCTGGGCTTTGGTGGAATCGATCCTGATGACTGGCTCAGTCCTTTTATTCACCCAGCCTGATCACAGTAGATTGTTACACCACATCAGCCTTCATCTGGATGCATGTTTGTGTGAGTGTGTGTATGAGCAACAATGAGACACAAAGAAGGAGAGAGAGAGAAGGAGAGAGACATAAAGAAGGAGAGAGAGAGAGAAGGAGAGAGACATAAAGAGGAAAGACAGAGATACTCATGCGTAATCACTTTGACACCAAATGCAGGGGCAGCAAAGACTATGACATCATGCTGAGCAGCAGCCATGTGGTTCGATGTGGACATCCAGTCAGCGGACACCATGGGCAAGCCAACGAGTGAAAAATAATCAACATGGGAATATAGGATCATGGTGAGCCCACATCCTCCCTCGCCAACCATGCATAGATAAAACACATATCACACCATCTCACGCAGAATTGCAATACAAAACAGCCTGAGGTATATTTAATGGCATGGAAGAGGGCATGCTGGATGGATTTGTGCAAAGAGGAAGGAGAGGGGAAGGTTTACTTGCAGAGGAAAGAGGACAAGGTAACCGGGTTTGCCTGAGGTACAGTTTGACCCTACATGTCAGTCTTAACTAGTCGTGCGTGTGAAGGCTTGTGGTTTCAACCCAACATCAACAAGATACAGATAAAGTCAATAAAAACTGGACCCCATGCAAGCGCATCATTCTGAATAATTCCTATCAGATGTGTTGCTGTCGGGTCATTCTGCACAGCCAGTAAAGCTCCTACAAACTGCTTTATCATGGGAAAGCCTCGAGTTGAACTACCCCACTACTTCTCTTTCCCCCCCGTTTATATCTCAAGTCTTCTTACACACTCGATTAACTTCGTCAAGCACGGCTGAGATCCAACAAGAACAATATCTGACCCCATGTAAAAGCGTGAACCTGTCCCTCTTCCACAGTGGGGTGTGAGGCGGTGGGGAGGTGTGGAGGATTTATGGGTAAAGGTGTGGGTGAGGGTGTGTATACCAGCGCAGGGGCGGGGGCAGTGTCTTTAGGACTGGTCACTGTGTTGGCTTTGTTGTTGACCTGCAGGGGGTAGTGTAGATGGCATATGACACATATACACTCTTTTCAGACAGACACATCCTTTCTCTCTCTCTCTCTCTCTCTGACAACGCTCCACTGCAAATACAGATCATACAAATACACGTATCGCAAAGTTGCTCCCAATCAAGAACTCTTCATGAAATCTGTACAGTTTGTAAAGCACACATTACAAACAGGCAGGGTGGATGTATCCAGAACCACTCCACTTTGAACAGAAGAATAAACATGGGAGGTCTGTTCAGAGGTTAGTTGGACAATGGCAAAAGTAAGGAGAACATATTAAAATGTTGTTTATGTCACTCCAAAGGATTTGATTCACAACCGCTAGATTCAGAGGGACAAAAAAAGGATGCTATTATTAATAACATGGGAGATAACAGAGGAGATAGCAGTTTGAAGGTATTTTTGACTCCCCAACCAGTCAGGTACATTAGTGACAAGTAGGAAAACCTTTATTTAAAAGCTAATCATCTTCAACTTAAAACAATCCTCAACTTTTCATATGAAATATGTGCCTGAGGGTTAAGAAATAAAAAATTGAGTAAATCTAAAAACATGGGAAGAACTGTAATCTTGACTTAATGAATACACAGTTAACGCATACGGTATGTGTTGCACCACGAAAGATAAATGTAATCCAAGATTAGTTCTAATTAGAGATTACAAGGTTTAAGTAACATTTGACAGTTATTCTTGAAAAATGTCATTTTGTTAGCTGAAATGGTCAAAACGGCTCGATTGAGCAGCTTTAATTTACTCGCTACAGCGGCATTCTGCCACCGGGGAGTATTGCTCCAAAATTTCCGCGTCAGAAAATAACTTTAAGTATAAAGTAAATATTGAAAAAAGGCTAAATTCAGCTCAATATGGTTAAGTTTGTTTGTTTTTTTTACTTTTAACTATAAACCAGTACACAAGTCATTGTCATTGTAAGTGAAACCATTGCCCCCCCCTAGTGGAGAGCCACAGAACAGCTCATAACTGTTGCTCTCTCCATAGAAAAATCTGAGTAGTTCATACCAAACTTTTTGTTCTCAAAGATGGTTTCTATTATTTTGCATGGCTCTTATCATCCTGGTATTTGTGCAAGTGTTCATATTCAGATTTTCTTTTTAAATTATATTAATTATTGGGTGACATGATTGACAGATGAGTCCTACTCATATTAACTTGATGGGTGTTTATGTGGGAACCCACAGCTACAGCTCTACTGCCCGATCACTACTGCACAGATTCTAACTCTGAATCATATCAATAATGCAAAGTGGCTTCTTTTTGGACAGTGGGAGGAAGTGGAGGCACTTCCTCTAACTCTTGTCATTGGTGCAATGTAAGTGCTTTTCATGAATTTAAAAAAAGAAAATGATATGGGCAACAATTCCCCGTTAACTGAAGATGTGTCTCTTCATGTTTGAGTCTACGAGGACTGCTTTTGTTTTGTTTTTTTTCACTGGGGTGACATGCCAGAGAGATAAACTCCCTGGAATGCATGTCACAGCATGACGTGCAGTAGGTAAAAATAATTATGGCACAAACACAGTGGCGGTCTAATCTCCAATCAACACCCACTCAGTCGAAGAGTCTCAATTTTGTAAACACAATCATGAGCGCATCACTTTTGCATTCTGTGTTAATTATATTTAGGACCCCAAACACCCAAGAGAAATCAGGTTGGAGCACATCAGGGTCTCCACAGCGAAGATTATGAGACCATGGTGAGAATAAGAGAGGATCTATTCAGGAAATACAGTGTGGAAGAGACACTGAAGACACCGATGTGGACATATAACTATATATAAAGCAAGCTAAATACAAATTTAAACACAATTACCCAATATTAAGAGTGGACTGTCCCTGAATGATGATGCCGTCAAGTGAACGATGCATAATCATCATCCCAAAAGGGCATCAGACACTGAGCGTTCCGACAGACATTAATGCAAGTAACAAAGCACTTTCATCTGTATGCGGTGCAGCGCAACTCACCTTAACGCCGTCTGACTTCTTGTTGAGCAAACTCTTGGCTGCTGTAGGAGGAGAGAAAGAGACGAGACTTCAGCAGGAAAGTTCATGGAGTCCTGAGCCTGAGGCTACGCTAACATGCATCATTATCAGTCGACTGTGCTTATCTTCAAACTCCAGGAGGAAAATCCAGAATGCAGGGCAACGGATACTTATAATCTGTTGCACTCATAATTAATGCAAGGTTACTCGCCTGCTATGCACTAATTCACATGTGGGGGGGATGAAGGGTGGGTGATGAATTAAGCAGGTAATAGCAGGAATTATCTACCCCATCTCCAGCGGAAACGCAAAGCTTTTTAATTGACATTTTACGCGCATGCACTTAACCATTAGCTAACACACATCCTTCAATCCCACTCCGTTCTTTTCTCTTAAGTGTTTTCACGGCAAAAAGAGAATCCAAAGACTAGAGTGCATTCACAATACATGCTGCATTCCTGCCTTCATCTCATTCTCATCCCATAGTGGCATTTTGCAAGCATGAGGTTCAGTATCGTTCTTCTCAATAACAAACACTTCAGTGCCATGCACGTGTGAATGACTAATATAAGTGTAAGTGAAGACTTAAATATGACATTATTTAATGGGCCCCTCCCCACATATTTCTCTGACAGTCCCCAAAAATCTTACCTCAAATGGAAACCCCAATCCAAACAAAAGAAGGAAAGAAAATTGACAAAGGAAGAGAATGATAAATAAAAAGGAGACATAAATGCACTAATGCCATTTACTGTAGAATGAAGAGAGCTAGCAGGCTGGTAAGAGCCAGAGAGAAAGAGAGAGACATATGTCAAAAGAAAAAGGTGCGATAGAGTGCATAACACAGATAGGGTGAAAGAACAACAGCATGAGATGACTGTTTACCAGTGGAACCTCTGTGTCATCGAATCAGATCAAAAATAGGTTCAAAAGTGAGAGGCTGACTTGCAGATATGACCTACTTTGTAGTGCTTCGGACCAGACGATGCATTTTCAAAGAGTGCCTTTTGAACTCATGTCCAATATTGGGTGCTAAGAAAAAGTTCCAGCCTCCAAGTCTTAAGACATGTTTGGGAACTTGAACAGAAGGCAGAGGCACATACCTGAGAAGTTTCTTGTGACAAGTAAAGTGGTCAATATGGCTCCCTGCATAGATAGAAAATAAGGAAGCAAGGAAGAGACAGAAATATGAAGATTGTTGATTATAAAGGTCATGAAAACAAAGGGGCGCATGGCAGAGGACAACATGAAGGTTTTAGAGAGAAAGCCATTATTTCAGAGTCTTGTGTGAGGGACACAAAGTCAGTGGGAGAGACATGAGCCTGGATGTCTGTTCTACATTCAAAGAAAGGTGACGGGTTGCCAGATGTCTCACCTTGAGTTTCCTCCTGGCATTGAATTTCTTCAGGCATTCCACAGTCTCCTGCCTGTGCATCATGGAGGCGACGGTGGACCGTTGCTACAAGGAGAAGATGAAGGGATCGGGGGATTAGGAGGAAATGGAGACTGCGGATGGGACCAATGTGCTTCTGTGCAATTATTTTTGCGTGGGTCTGATTCCACTGAGTCTGTGTGTTTATATGTGCATGTCTCTGTCACATACGCAGATCCAGGGGTGTTTCAGGGCTTCTGCAGCAGTGATGCGTTTACTGGGGTTGATGGTTAGCATCTTGTTGATCAGATCCTTTGCCTCAGGAGTTACAGTGTCCCACTCTGGGGACGGGAACTGTCAGCAAGCAAAGACAATGTTAAACGCTAATTACACAGAGGACAAGAAGGATCACACAATGTTTCTGTAGCAAGGCGGAGGAGAGGAAGCAGAACAACCATCGAAAAGAACGAAAAGAACCAGAAAGAAAAATAAGTATTTAATTGAAGGGTTAAATAGTTAAATAAAGTCAAGTTAATTGAAAAGTGCATGTGGCTAGCAGGGCTTTTTATTACAATGTAACATACAGATAATAATTGTGTAATATAATATTTCTTATTCCATAGTGGGTCTGTGTATATTTGCATATTTACGCTCCATCTCTTACTTTCATTACTTCTGCCACTTTCTTTCTGACTGTCCGTCTGTCTGCAGATATAGTAGTAGTTATTTATGCTGCTGTTAATGACAGTGATCAAGAAAATGATATTATTTTTGTTGTTCCTATTATTAGTATTTTTCTTACAAACTAAACTGGAACACTAAATTAGTTTTTTTTAAAAAGTGCTCAAAAAAATTTTTTTTATCAATCGAAACTTGATTTTTTTTTTTTTTAACGATAGCCCTACTTTGGGCGGTTTGCTTACATCATAGGCCCCAGCCTTGATTTGTTGGTAAAGGCGGTGCTGGTCCTCATCCCAGAAGGGAGGGTAGCCCACCAGCAGGATGTATAAAATAACACCTGAGGAGAATTGACATGATAAGTTCAGCATGTTAGTCAGTATTTATATATATATACAAACTGTTGTACTGATAGAGTCTATATGACTTCCCATAAAATAAAACAAACTAATGATGCAGAATTAGAAACATGGGCTAAAAGTCATATCCTGAGGCGGTCCCACAAGTGTCAAGATTATTCAAAGAGTTGCAATGGGAGCATTTGAATATTATTTACCACAGGCCCACATGTCCACTGGTTTCCCATACGGATCTTTCCTCAGAACTTCTGGAGATAAGTACCCCGGAGTGCCGGCAAAACCTGGAGGAGTAATAAGGGTGGAGGGAGGAGATTTGGAATGGTAGGCAGAAGGGGGGAATTAAGTGCCAAAGCTGTTTCTCAACTAATTATGAGAGTAATTGAATGTTCAACTGATTGGCTGATTGCTTGACCAACTGATTTAGTTTGATGGATGTATAAATACTCACCAAACCATGCCTGCTGCTCCCCCTGCACCTCGATAGCCAGCCCAAAGTCAGCCAACTTGACCGCCGCCCCCTTCAGCTTACTGGCCAATAGAAGGTTCTCAGGCTGGGGGGGGCGGAGTCAAACAGGTTAGAGGTGAGAGGTCACACGCTCTGGGAGAGAGCGGCCCACAGACACAGATCTAAAATCAGGTTAGCCAAACCAAATCCTAATGGAATCCGTTAGGGGTCAATGATGCTAACCTGCTCTTAAATCAGTGTCTGAGGCATCTGCCTTTCTGCCACACAAATGACAGAAAAAAATGCGCGTGGGACAAAATCTTTACGTTACAAAACACATTTTCCACTCTGGAGCTTTGTACTTGCGGTTGTGAGAGAGGGACTTAGCTGCAGACGTGACAATGGTTGGCCCACAGGGCCAGCAAGGTTTTCTCTGCTTGCCCAGAAATTGTCAGAAAATTTAGAACAAATCCTATTTAATATTAATTATTGATGTCATGTCATTGCTTCCATCCATGGCGGTTTCAAGTGAGCTCATATATGTGAGAATTGTTTTATCTAATCAGATTTCTCCACTGTGGTCTGCAGGGGTAAACAACTTTCCCGGTGAATGTCTCCGGCTGTTAAAATAACCAGGGTGACTGGGTCGACTGTCCTATATTTTAACTAATCAGATTTCAAAGTTGTCATCTAGGTATGTTCTTTGACATTACTCGAACGAGTAAATGTGACTGGTTGTTGATTTTATTAGTTAGTAATGACAGTTGCTTGAAATATATTCATAGTCATACTGTGTAATAGCGCTACATCCATGATTGTTTCAGTGTCTATGCAGTTAGTGTTTATCCCTCCTAAGTGCTGGAACCTCGTTTTTACATTTGAATCAAATCTCAAAGTGCTACAAGGTTAAAGCAGATAAAAGACTCAATAAAAAAGTACAATAATAATAATATAAAAAATCTGAGCAAAAAGTAATGTTAATTTAAAGTTATAGGTTCTGCTAAAAAGGAAAGTTTTAAGTCCATTTTTTAAATGTCTCAGTCGTCTGTGGAGCCCTGAGATGGTCAGGGAGGGCATTCCACAAACGAGGGGCAGCAGAACAGAAGGCCCGATCACCCATGGTGCTGAGCTTAGTCCGGGGGAGGAGGAGGCGGTTTGAGTGTGTCGAACGGAGGGATCGTGTTGAGGTTACTGTCTCTTTGAATATGGGATGGTTACGTAGTCTGACAACAAGCTATAAATGTAGTTTCACTGTCAAGGTATTTTTAGGGCAGCTTAATTGCAGTAACATAGCACTGAAGGCCCAGGTGGAAAACGGAAACACGGCCCGCCACTGAGACGTGACATGCGGGTCCACAATTAAAATCCACGCATGAGAACAAAACAGCACCAAGCACAGAGAGGGATACAGGAGGGAGATGTGTTGCAACAAGAAAAACGGATGTAAAGTGGCTCAGCCATATATGGGCACACAATCACAATTTAATCCAGTCATAAATATATGCAAACCCATATGCAGACACACTCACACACATAGAAATGGGTGCAGAAAGGTCTGTGCTGACCTAAGGCCAGTTCGACAGTGTGCCGTATAGGATAATACATTTATAACATTTCGGGACTCAGACAGACATAAATAAGTTTATAGCCGACAACTGACAGCTGGACAAATCCATATAAGTAGATGAATAATGGTGAATAAATCCTGATTATGAAGCATGTGAGATCTTAACACGACTTCAAGGACCTCTCCCTTGACAAACTTGAGGGATCGGAGATATTTTGTTCTCTGTGTCAATTGTAGTTAATTAACCGGTTTCACAAACCATTTGATTATATTCAAAGTAGCTTTCTCTCTTTCATGCCATACTCTTGGGTGGTTCTGAGAGCACCGTCTAGTATTCATGGCTTTGGAAAGTCTGTCGCATCTAATCTGATTATTAGATATTAGAGTTCAATTGGTTCTCATACCTGAAGTTTTGGCTCTTTTTTATGGTTAACATATCATCTTATGTTATGTTATCATATCATAGTCTCTCCAGCTTCAGTGGTAAAATCAGAGGAGGATCCTTATGTTTGAGATTGGCTGGATAGATATTAAACCCAGACTATCAACTCAAAAAGATGCCCGTGTAAGAATCTAGGAAGGCTGATTGAAGCACCAGGCTTTTTCTCGCTGGGTTTGAATCGCAGCCAATTTCAAAGGAGATGTCAAGGCCGTATCAGCTCTGTTGATTGCGCAAAACTTTAAGGGCCTGTACAAGGAGGAAAGGAATAATTTGACAAAATGAGAATAACTTTAAAAAGGCCGTTTTCCCCTCAAATATATAAAAAAGCAAAAGAATTCTTGATTTCAGGTTTGATTGATGACAAAGGGGTTAAAGCTGTGAGGAGTGTCTCTCTGAATGTTGATGTCTGTTGAACAGAGTCACACCGGCACATGGCTGCGGCCGCGGCCGCGCTCATACAAACCTTCAGGTCCCTGTGGACAATCCCATTAACGTGGCAGTGGTGGACGCTCTCGAGGATCTGCTGTATGCAGTGGCTGAGGACAGGAGAGTAACGAACGAACAAGCACAGGATTGTGGTGGAGCGAACGAAAAGGAAAGGCCGAATAACAAGGAAGAGAAGGAAAGGAAGAACGGCAGAGAAGAGAAGATATGGATAATTAATTGAGGGAAAGAGAATAGGAAACAATACCATAACAATGGCTCACATGTTCTCCTTATTATACGTCCTACGCCTGACACGGTTTCCCTGATGTATGACATTATAATGATGAAGGCAGGTCATTTTCATGAAGTTTAATGTGCTACACTGTATAGACAAACCTAAAATATGCAGAGTTTATGACGAGAAAACAGATACACACACTTCCCTCTATCTCACATACACATACACACACCCACACACACAGGGGTGGCGGCAGTTCAGCAGCATAAAGCTGGAAGTGCAAGGAAGGCTTTGTATGATTTATGCAGCAGGCTACGTGTCATTAATCACCTTTATAAATAACACTATAGAATCCTCAGAGAAAAGGCGGCTGTATGACACCTCTGAGACCGCCATATGTGAAACACCAGCAAGAGAGAAGCCCAATGACTGCAGTGTGTACGCGTGTGCTAGTGTGTGTTTGCGGAGTGTGTGTGTGTGTGTGTGCGTGTTACCTAGCATCAGCCTCGCTGTAGTACTCCCTGGCTACGATGTCCTCAAACAGCTCTCCTCCTGTCACCCTGTGGACAGATGGAGGAAAGATTATAGTGTGCATGTTCTTTTCTCTCAGCACGTACAACTGAAACACGATCATTTGGAGATTTTGGCCTGTGCCTAATCTTACACACACACACGCCCCGTATTTTAAAACATCTTCGAAAAATCGCTGTACACATCTACGAACAAAAAGCTGAAGCTGGGCATACACTGTTTGGTTTGGAATTGTTTATGTCTGATTCCCCCTCGCACTGTACGGATAAATAATTTGTGGAAGCTCACTATTAGTGTGCTCACATTCCACAGCCCAATGGTCGGGTACAACCTGACTGTACGGACCGTCGGCCTCTGTCGCACATTGTTTCTATTGACAATGGTCAACAAAGATTTTTTTGAAAGCTCTGAGGTAGGAAGAGGTTTGTTTGCTACAATTACAATTACTTTTAGGTACACTGACAATATGGGGAATCCAAGCTGCCTTGTCCAGTGATTGAGTTAAAATGCTCTTAACTTTATACAAATACTGAGGTTTGAAGGGAAATTTAAACATGATCGTGGGGATCTGGGCTACATTTAACAAAGACTGTGTGTGGGAGAGTCTCTTACTCACAGATCAAACACCAGATAGTGGAAACCCTCTTCTGATATGCTGTCATGAAGTCGTACTGTGGAGGAGATTTGACAGAAAGTTAAAACACGAACACATGATAAAAAAATAAGAAAAGCCAAATAAAATATTAATAAGAAATAAAATGAGTCACCAATGCTTCATTTAATCCACAATTAGTATGAAGATTCATGATGTTACTGAGAGTTTGTATATATCTAATTTCCTTTTTGACATCTGCTTTACCTTCAGTTAATGGGATAATAAATAGCCTTGCTATTTGAAATTGTTAATTTGAGTATTCATTTAATACACTGCTCCAAAAAGAGCATTCCTCTGATTTATTTGAGCCTTGTATATGCCATATATGTATGTGGGTCAATTGGATTATATGGAAAGAAATCTGATTAAAAAACAGCGGTGGTGGTAACCGATTTAGAATGATTAAATAATGACAGCGAAGGTAAGGACATAAAAGGATATTTTGAAGAGAAGAAACATAAAAGACAGTTTATATTGGAGAGCTAAAAACAAAGCTAACTAGTGCTAGAAAGAAAGCATAGGACTCTATGAAATGAACCGTGGCAGAATATAAATCTTTCATCGCTATAACTTAAAGCACTGGCACGGTCCCACGTCAGTCAGTCAGTCAGTCAGTCAGTCAGTCAGTCAGTCAGTCAGTCAGTCAGTCAGTCAGTCAGTCAGTCAGTCAGTCAGTCAGTCAGTCAGTCAGTCAGTC
>VRLP01005851.1:0-33088 GCA_009660295.1 Lophius piscatorius
GCTGGAGGGGAAACACAGGTGAGCGTGAGGAGCAATCACAAGACAGACACAGAGGGAGAAAGGAACACAGAGGCGTGACAAAAGGAACACAGAGGCGTGACAGTTGCCTTGAATTTGTTGTCCTTCCTTTTTTTTTTAATTAACTCATCAGTTAGTTTGAGGAACTGCTCTATCTTTATAAAGAAAGACTTAAAAACTCAACTTTACTGCTGAAGTTGCTACTTCACTCCTGCCTCACCCACTCAGCCACACACTCCCTGTGTTTTTACATTTTAATTACTAGAATAGAATATGATTATGCTATGAATGTAGCAAATGGTAGCAGGTAGCCCTCTATCACTATCCTCATTAGGGCACGCGTGGATCAGGCTGCAAAACTGCGGCGAGAACATAAAGTCAGGAGATGTTGCTATGGAAACATGGTAGACCAGCACAATGCAAAAAGTTGAAAGCTAATTTTATGCACGGATATTAGTATATAGATAGATATAAGTTCCATTATGTTCTGCTGATTTTGTCGGTCTGCTGCAGGTAGAATTCAGTATCCTCAGCCACGGCGCTGCAACAAAGACGCTTCTCTTTCAATGCCTTCGTTTGTTTGAACAAAATAACGGGTCACAAACTGTTCTGGTGTACTCTCCCTCCTTCAGAGGGAGAGTACACAGGGAGAATTGTATTAAATCTCCACAGGGGACGTTTTAGCATTACAGCATCTCTTCAAAGTGAAAAAGGGACAAAAAAGGCAATAAAATAAAGAGTCAGAAAGTCGCTGCGGAGACGAAACATAAAACACGGCAGCATCAGCATCAGGTGTGAAGCCTTTCATAAGCCTCGTGGAGCATTTCTTTTTTAAGTTAACATTAACCTTCGCTGTTAAGCGCAGCTGATGACATCCTCTTCCTGGAAACAAAGGCTGCTCTCTCGCCTCATTTTGAAACGTTTCCTCTTCTTTTTATTCTGCTTTAAATCAGCTGCCGACTCAAACTACAGTTATTTTGAAGCCTTCTGGTTGTCGGCCCGTATCCAGTCGCTCTGTTTCATGTTCGTACAGATGTCTGATTTGCCTCTGTTACTACCTTCGCTGTCAACTTAGAGGGGGAACAACTTGAACGCCCTGAAATGCCTCCACGGCATTTATAGAGAATGGATAAATAAGGAGGCACCAGCTGTGGACCGGCTGTGTGAATCAGTCAATCATAGTGTTTTTGACTGAACACTGCTGCGTGCTACAAAATTACACTGATCAGAATCATTGAACTGGATGGTGAGTCTTTTTTTGCTGTGAAACTAAAACATAATAAAGATGAAAAGAAATTGGTTTACAAGTCAGTGTGAGTTTATCACACTAAAAAAACGGTCCCTCACATTATAGAGTCATTGTCTGACTCAGGGATATTACAGAATTGTCAAAGCCGCCACCCAGGGGCGGATCTAGACACATTTACAAGGGGTGGCATGAGGGTGGCATAGAGATTTCACAGTGTGGATCTGGGAGTTTTATGTATACAAGTGGCAAAGCTTCTTCTAAGGGTAGCAACTACCACCCTATGCCACCCCAGTAGATCTGCCCCTGCCGCCACCATAGAACCTTTGGGCTAATGCGTTAAGTCAAAACTGAGTCATGGATCACTTTCAAGTTTTACAACTACATAGATGTTAGTGTGAGGAAGAACTGGACTTATTTCGGGAAAGTTCGGGTGCAAATTCCCAACATTAGGTAAAATTCTTCAGTCCATAAACTCATCAATCGGTCCCAGTTAGTCCAAATTTGGTGCATATGAATTGTTTCGAGGTTACTATATTATGTTTGAATCTAAAAGGTTTTTGTTTTTTTTAATCTGTTTTTTTTATCTGAGGAGTTCAATCAATTGTTTGTACGAGTGCAGGGGATTGGGGGAGTTTTGGAAATATAGCCTTACGGTTTGAGACAAAACCGTGGGCCTACTCTCATCCTTTGTGAAAAAAACAAGCCTTTCCTCCAGTAAGGGCATATATCATTGAATATAAGCATCAAGTTATTTATGTTTTCCCTGTTAATTGCAAATCTAAGAGAAAGAAAAGAAAGAATAGAATCCTTATCATTTCAAAAATACAAACCCATCATCTTCTGTCCAATATCTGAGACGTATACGTAAAGTTTTGTGAGAGCAAAAATCTTCATCAGGGTCGAATCCTCCTCACAGAATGAGCCTAACTTCAACATTTAATAATGGAAATGAAGAATAAAAACAATGAAAATTCCTAAATAGCGTAAAGTACCACTTCAGTAGTCGCTTGTAGTGTGTGGAAAGTTTTGTGAAAGGTATTTTTGAGTAATTGATGAAGGACAGATGGATGGACCCCGTTCGTACACCCCCTCCTCACTTGGTTCACAGCGGGAGTTATAAAATATTTAATCAGTTTGGCTATAACATTTGCATCAGTGTATCTTTAATATGTGTGACTATCTTATCCTTGAAACTGGCCTTCTGGAGTTTGCTAAAGATCTTTTGATGATCTCCCCGTCTCCTCCTTACTGCTGCCCGACATGAGTGCAACCCAAACAACTCAGCAGGCTCCTCTTTTAATAAACTCATTTAGAAATGGGGCTAGTTTCTCTGGGACTGTCAAGAGTTTATTCTCCGTGTTTGGGAGTCTGTTTCTTCTGTTTTATTGATTATCTACATTGACTGGTGTGAATCGTTGCTCGGTAGAAGGCTAAGATGGTGAAACCCAAATAAATACACCAAGTGATGAGAGCTGGAGGTATTTTTTTATTTAACGCATGCAGATAAATGTAAGAAATAATATACCCTTGTCCCTGTTAGCAAGCGTACCCCCCTTCCCCCAAAGACCCCAATCCCTTGCAATGTACAAGCAACCCCCCCCTGCCTTTAACTTAAACTAAATGTGAAGTTGAAAAAGTGTGAAGTCCAAAAAACAGTCTTATTTATAGAAAAGCTCCCCCTAGTGAGAATTAAAGAGTATTATATGACAGAAACAAGACAGATTTTATCGAGTACATTCATATTCACCTACTTTAAAATAATTGAACTAACGGTTAGGAAGTAATTCCTGAAAAACGGCGTTTGTCGTGAAAAATAAAGATTCAACTAGTGATTAAAATATGATATATACAAAAATAGATCTCATTGAATGGATTCATCTGACGAGTCCATGTTATACAAGATTTTTCGAAGATACGTGAAACATAATTGTGTTCAGTAAATGAAAAAATGGATATTGTTGCATCACTGGACTTCCTTTTGCTGAATTAATTCAACAGTTTCACCTTTGCTAAAACAACAGAGATTAATCGCACTAACGTTAAGCAAATTCGAGTTCCCTCCATCCCCTGCTCGAGTGGCGGAGTTCATTCCTCCAGGATTCCCTGTGAGGCTCCGGGCTGCTTGAGGATTCCACATCAGAAAGTGGAATCCTGGCATAGAAAGTAGAAAACTCGACACTCTGCTGCTTCTTCGTGTTCTAAATAATAAGTGTGTAAATAAGTGTAAGCAGGAAATCCCTCTCCAGACGTCTGTATGAAGATGCCAACCACCATGAGGACCAGCAACGTGGAGATAAAAGGAGATAAAAAGGACTTTTATCCTAACATTAAAGTCATTTTTATTTTCATTTACTTTCAACTGAAAGAAACACAAAAAACTAGTAAAAAAAAAATAGCGGTTGATTTAACTCAGTGGAGTAGAATACGATGTTTCATTCTTTAGAGTGTACTCTTGGAGAAAATTGCCATGAGTGAGGGCACTTTAACATGTGAAGTGATATTAAATGCACTTCAGCAACAGGAGCCAAACATTTCTGCCGAGATCTGGAAGTAAATTCATGGACTTAATGATTCACTCTTAAACGCTGACCGCTAATTGAACCCATGTTTCAGCCGGAGACTGCCAGGCAAACATGCAAATGGAGTCCAGCAGCGGCGCCTGATTAAAACCTTTATGTAAATATAATGACTTAATGCAATTCATTATGAACAAACACATGAATAATTGCTATTATGCAGCTTTAAATCTGTTACCGTGTGGCAAACGTTTACACGCTGATTAGTATGCGATACATAAGTTATTTGGTAAACACTTAAGCCGACACTTGGAGCTTTTAGCCGACACGACGCCGTTCTGAAGTGAATTTCCGCCCAGGAAAAGCTGTTGTAGCTTTGGCTGACCCGACCCGGTCACGTCTACATCCTTTTGACAGCTACAGAATCCAAAAAAACTCGACCCCGCGACCACGCTTTCGCTGTACTTTATATATTTATTTTGTCAGTTTGTGTGTAGCTCATGATTTATAGATGGCCTATTTACTGAGCAGAGCCATTAAGCTATGAATATATGCATAATGTAATAGTGTTTGCACAAAATGCTGCATGCAAAAAACTAATTGTGAAGTCTGCTGTGACAGTTACCGAGAACGCCGAGTCTTCTGCTATTTTCACTTCAGCATGCTGGACTAAAGGTCCAACTAGGAGAAAAACTAGAAAGCACTCAGAGAGCGCAAACCTCCGCAAGGTTCTACGGTACCGGAGGAAGACGTCGTTGTGATCTGAATCTGTTGCATAGCTTTATTTAGGAACATTTCCTCCATTAATGTTTGAATTACTGTCAGCCTCACAAACCGTCTCAGATTCTCTCAGACACTCTGGAACTGTTTGCCTCTCTTGCTCCTTCCACTTCTATGTCTCTGCTCAGCGGCGCTAGATCCAACCCCCTTTTTACCGTTTCTTCATATGATGAAGAGCAAAGACGAAATAATAATCCCGACTATCGTTGTTTTGCGGTGGTTCTAGGAGGAGGTTTGCATCAACTGAAACTTTGGTTTAAGTTTGTACATGTTTAAGTTTGTTAAGTTTGTACATAAACCGAATCTGATGGAATTTCAGGACAGGACTTTGATCACAAGGCGACATCACCGCTGCAACCAGCTTAAAAAAAAACAGTTTTAGAAATGCTCTGACACTGTCAGACTAGTGATGTCACTCTAAGGGTTTATTTATGAATCATTGTAAAATACCTCCAAAATGTCTCCTTTCGCTGAAACATTTCAGTTTTGCAGACATCTTCATCAGGCCTTTGTCAAATCCACACAAAAAGCTGAACACTAAACACAGTCGTCGCTCACAGGGTTTTTCAGGGAGCAAGTGAAGTGAAAACTCTGGGTTTGTTAAGCCTGAGATGAGGGAAACTCAGGGTTTTCCATTCCAGAAAGCAAGTATGTTAAACTGTAAGTTCCTCACTCTGAGTGATGGATGTGTTTATGTCCACATATCACCTACTGCAGTTTGTGACAGGGATTTGAAATGATGAAGCTTATCACAAACTTGTAGGTAAGCTTGTTTGTGATAAAAGAGAGATTGAAATATTATATAATTCTTAACATTATTTCTAGTCCTGAGTGGATGTATTGATTGATTTTTTATCATTTTTACTTTGTGCTGTTCTTACATCTTTATTGGTTCGGATAATTGTTAAGTGTGACCACTGCTTTGGCTGTCTCCTTTTTTTTTGTCAGGGTGGATACAAAATGTTTTGTGTATCAGAAGTTTTTCATAGAACTTTTAGAAAAAGGTGATATTACCAGAATCAGATTTCTTGCAAAATCAAGATCCGACCCCTGACTGGTCATCAATAAGAAATCGGCTTCTTTCCTTGAGCAATCCTGACGGGTAAATCAGAATTTTCTGATGCCCCGTTAACAGAAACCAGATTTGTTGTATGAAGCAGACAGTAACCAAATGTAAGTAAACACAATGACCTACAGGGGGAATGTTAACGGTATTTTCTGAGTGTGTTTTTTGAGCCTTATCATCCTTTATCATCATCATCCTCATCATCACTCAGTAATTCCCAAAAAGTCTTATTTTCTTATAATTATATCCCCCAAAAGCTGGGGATATTACGGAAGTATTTAATGGTTAATTTTCTACCCACTTAGACTTCAGTGCGAGGAAGAACTGGATTGATTTTTGGAAAGGTCAGTTGTATATAGGCAAAACTAGGCGGAGCTTTATTTATGAAAGTTTTTGGGCCATCATTTCTCATCTGATGGTTGCAGTCCAAATTTGGTTCATATGAATCGACTCGAGGAGAACCATCTTGATTATGTTGTATTCTTCTCTTAAATGAAAAACAGTGTTTTTAGACATAACATTTAATTTGAAGAGTTCAATCAGTGGGATGCTTGTAGAACAAAGCGGATTTGGGACTTTGCAATACTCTTACTATATTCCTGCCTAGTTTAGCTTAGAATGCAGAGTTTTTCTTATAGCTTATGAATTACATTTTGGATTGAACAGACGCAGGTAAATCAAATAAAACTCAGTTACAGATACATTTGCACACATTTTTCTCACTCTGTCATATTGAGTGTTTCGGAATCGAGTTGCCGAAAGATACTTTGTTTAGGGAAATGTCCCCTCGGAGCACCGCAAAACTAATAAAGAGAAAATCTGAAACAACCCGTAGAGGCAGGTATAGCAACCTGACAGGGAGATCCCAGGTGAGAGCTCGTCGCTCTGCTCATGGATTGTTTACTCAATGACACGTACTGATGAAATTACAACCCTGGAAGCGACACACAGGCATTGTTTCAAGGTTGTTCGCCAACACTCCATTATGACTAAGCAGAGATTACACAGATTCAGCATTGTTGCTGTTTTATGATGGAAGCACACATGAAGACTAGACCTATGCTGTTGTCACCTACAGCAAGTGTATATCCCTGAGAAGTCCCCCATACCCTGTGTTGTACAATCAATCCCACTGATTGATCTCCACAGATTAAAAGTAAATCTGGAGTAAATCAGACCGATGGTTAGGAAGTTGTATCAGAAAACTGTTGTTGTTTTTTTGTAACAAAAAAATCTCACCCTAATGAGTAAAATATGAATTTTTAGAGTAAAGTGTAATATATGCGAGATGGATATTCTCAAGTTGAATAATATGCCGAAAATATGTACCATATCAGGCCAATGGTTATGGCTACAAAACAGTAGTTTTGTGGAAAAAACTCCCCCTAGTGAGTAAAATATATACTTTTGGTGTAAAAGACAATGTATGATTGATAAATCTCCTCAACTCAATTCATATGCACAGAATTTGGACTAAATCGGACCGAAGTTTGATAAATTATGGCCCGAGTCCATCAATAGATCCATGAAATAGTTTAATTCTGCATTGTTTGGCGCTCTTGTGGCGCCGCGGACCTGTTATGAGGTGATAAGAAACGACAAAACCGCTGTTGTCATGATCAGCGCGGGACATCCAGGGGACATGAAGGCATGGATGCAGTCGAGGATCAGACAGAGTCCGATTGGAGACGCAAAGCGTCGTTGTCGCCGTTCTCAGTGAAGTCAATCAGGGGACAGAGTAGATGGTCGTCGGTGATGGGCGTAACGCCACTTCCTCTTGGGGACAGGACAGCGGCTGATAATTGGGCGTGGGACTCTGTGGCAGCAAAGCAACACGGCCTTAGTAATGAGATTAATGATGTTGTGTTAGGTCTTGTTTCACCGAGGAGAGGATTATCTTCTAACAGCCCTCCTAAGGTGAGGGAAAGGACAATTACTCAGACGCAGATTCATCAGGCCCGTTCCCTTTTCAGGCTGAGCTCGGAATGATGTTTTCAGAGCCGGGTCAGGCCTCATTCCCCGAGAAAGAATAAAAAAGGCAATTTACTCTAAAACTCAGAAATGAGCATTAAGGAAGTCAAAGTCAATCGTTTTCAACCTGAGGGTTGCAGAGTGAGCGTTATGGTGCCGCAAAGTTCAAACAGGCTGCTGATCAAACACCTCGGGGTGAATATAAATATGGTTTTTGTACGTTACCAACCACACAGAGTAATGCTCAATTTATTTGTGTGAGATGAGTTGGAGATGAATTTTTCTTGCGCTCTTACCTCACAGAACACAAGATAATATTCAATACAAATGATCTTTAGACCACGAGAGGCGATTTCTTAAATAATGCATCACTCCTCAAGCAAATATCTTTCTGAAAGCTGTCAGATGCCGTCGTTCTCCCGTGTTTCATGTTGGCAACACGCATGGAATTTCCCACGCAGCGGTTGAGTGCATCAGCAGGTCAGAGAAGTTGGAATTGGTTGCTATTTTTGTCTTGTTGTTCGGTAAAAGGGCTTTATTATTCACCGGTGACAAGTGCTCAAAGTTGCTGTCCGTGCTGAATGTTTGAAGCACTGAAGGATTGCCACTGATTGTAACTTTTGCTTATGTTACTTATATATTTCTATACAGTTAAATGGAGGTCACAATATACTTTTTATGAAATTTCGTGGTAGTAAGTGAAAATATTATATGCGCAATGAACAGGGAGCATTTTGGTTCAATTTGGTTTTGGGGGATTGAAACTAAGCCTACGATGTTATCCCCAAAAGAAAGAGTATATCCCTGAAAATCGTGCATTCCCATCTCCTGGGTTGTACAAGCAATTCCCCTCACTGAATTCGTCAAATTATATTTGAAGTAATGTGAGAAAAAACTGAGTGTTTCATAAAAAAGAGCTCCCCCTAGTGAGAAAAATACAAGTAAACTGGAGTAAAACGTGTAATAAACAAGAAAGATCTCTTCGTGTCGACTCATATGCAACAAATCGTGACTAAATTGAACAGATGTAGAACCAGTGTTTTGTGGATTTAAGCTATTCCTATATTCCTAGTGAGTAAAATATGAACTATTAGAGTGAAATATGATTCATACAAGAAATAACTCCTCGAGTGGATTCATAGGCACAACATTGAAGCTTTTTTTAATCAAGTCAGGTCAAGTGAGGTCAATTTGGACTAAATCAGACCAACGGTTTGGAAGCTTTTTTTTAATGACAGAATTCCAGATTGCACCAAATCTGGACTAACTTGGACCAACGGTCTATGTGGAACTAAAATGTGAAAAAAAATCCATGGAAGAGTTTTGAGTTATCGCATTAACACGAAAGGTCCTGTGTAAAACTGTGACAAAAGTGACTCAATTCATGTATCACTAATAAATCTTCAGCTTGAAAGCCACATGCGGAAAAAGAAAAACTTCCTGAAAACAGCTCCGCTTTTCTTCAGTGCAGTGCAATTGACGAACTTTGGAGACAACAGTTCCACTGTAGGATGGCAGGTATGTTGATACGTAAGGGATTGCATTGGTCAGCTTAGTTGCTGTCACGTTGCTCTTACCTTTCTGCCGCCTCCTGCATGTCTAGTTTGAGGTCCATGGTTCGTCTTCGCTAACATCAACGGAGATGTCTGCGGCCCAGAAATTATATTTCTGCTTTGGTGGAGAAACAGCTCATCACTGTAGTGTGAGCACAAACGTTCCACACACACCGTTACCTGTTTTTGTTTCAGCAATACGCCCAGGTGAGAATCTGTGATGGATGAGGGGAAGATATTGAGGTCAAACTTGATGACTTGATTTGCATTAAACAAACATTAATGCTTTCTGGTTTCCAAATTCATAGACAAAACTAGTTTTCACCCATATTTGTTCGTTGAATTATTCACAGGATCGCCCAAAAACGAGTCAACTGTTGCCCTCAGAAACTCTGTGGGAGGATGAGTCTGGGGCAAAAATAGATCCCAGTAAATGTTGATGCAGGATCTTTTGCAAAAAGGTTCTTTAACATTGTGAGATTGCAATGGTTTTAGAAACATTTTATTTAATGTCCTGGGGAATAATGCAGAGACATGGTTAGTGTGTTTTCAAAGAAGAAATCCTCCATATTTGATTGATTATATCCTTTAAAAGTCAGGGTGTTATGGAATCTTTTTCGCCGCGCCTGCCATAGTAACTCAAAAACTCAAAAACTATTTCATGGATCATTTTCAAATTTTATACCCAGATAGACTTTAGAGCAAAGAGGAACTGGATTGATTTTGTGAAAGATCAGTTGGTCCAATTTAGTAAATAATTTGGTGCATATGAATCGACTCGAGGAGTTCTATCTTGTATATACCATATATTATACTCTAATAGTTCTAATATTACTCACTAGAGGGAGCTTTTTATGAAAAACTTCGTTTTCAGACATAACTTGACATTTAATTTGAGGAGTTCGAAAGCAATCCCCCTTGATTGCTTTTACAATGTAGGGGATTGGGGGCTTTACGGGAATATACATTTAACGTCGTATAAAAAGGCGTAATCGTAGTTTTTATGAGGGTAATCTGACCTAGAGTTACATGGCTATGGAATTTGGATAAGGCATAAGACATTTGGCCTTGTTAGAGGTCTATGCTTTACCAAGTGCCAAATCAAAATGTCAACGGTCAGCAATAATGAGAACTAAAACATGCAATAATGGGGAGATTTGTGCTTCGGGATTTATAGATTAAAGAAAATTGGATTGTTTGACAACACAGACGTCTGCAACCTCTATTCCTAGTTCTCTGTGTTTTCACAATAAGTGTCACTTTTCACATTCCAAGTAGTCATTTCATCCACACATCATACAAAAACATGAATTACTGAAGCTGTAAAACAAGACGAAACAATTTGTTTGCTTTCAACCACAACACCTCCCCCGTGGATCGGAGCCTGCATACATTAGGAGCCAAAGGGAAGTGAAGTGCGGCGAGACATCAGACATCTATTGAATTAGAAATGGTCGGAAAATCATCGTTGCAGTCACACACGGACAAACGTTCTTTATTGTGTATTTATGGACAGTTTGCACATTTATCATTAGCAACAAGGATGAGTCATCGACTGTAATAAAACCTCTCAGAGTTGCATTATTTGGAAGAGAAAAAAAACAACTGAGTATGAATAAATAATGATGTGTGAATATTTCCGGTTGGGTTTTTTTTTTTATCTTCCTTCCAGTGACTGAACTTGCTTCATACATTAAAAATCAATTCATCTAGCAAAAAACATATCCTAACTTTATAAAATATGTGGGTTTCAGTTCAAGTCCCGTGTCTTCAAAAAGCATCCCAGAGGAGGGCAGAAAATAGCAATTGTAGTGAAATGTCAGTATGATACAAGAAATATCAAGATCTAATAAAAGCTGATATCGATCATCTAGAGGAAAACCAAGCAGGTGCACAAGAAAAAGACATTCTCCTGATGGCACAGAGGGAGCGGGGGGGACGAATATGTACTTTTGGATATAAACATTCTACTAACATGTTCCCCTTCGCCCTTTTTCTTTCAACACTGAGAAAAGCAGTGTGATCACATCAAATCAGAAGTATCACTTTATTTTACAGTCTGTGTAGTTTTTTTTGCACTAAGTTCCCAGCATTCCACACAAGAGATGTGTTCACATGTGTATTCAGGGGTACAGAACTCATAGCGCCGCTAAACTTTAGTGCTGACGTTGAGCCCAAAACATCTGTTTAATGAATCAAGCTCCTGTACCATTTTCTTCATAAATGCCAAGAGAAGCAGAGGGCCCCAGGGTGTAAACTCCCTCCCAGCAAATATTACTCTGAAGTGATTTTAATCAGCGACTTCAGCAGCGGACTATCAGGCCTTATATGTCTCATTTCGGTTTACAAGCTGTATGTTATATTTTATTTAAATTGGCTTACTATTTAAGAAATTTTATCAATATTCAAGGGGAATTTTAAAGACATATAAAATAGGCATAAATCGAGAAGACTTGGCAGCCATTGATACTTAAGAAAAAAAAATTCTGAGAATTAATGGGTTTGTTTTATCATTATCATGCGGAAAATGTTGGTGTGTTCAGATTTTCTTCAGCCGTCTTCAAATCCATCTAATTCATCTAATACATTAAGATGTTTGAGCAGCTGTTAGCAAACCTGCTTAGCTAATGAGCATTTCCCATCAAACAGCTAGCTTATACTCTGGATAACGTAGCAGAAGCTGGAGCTATGCTGAGTCTCAAATCACGTACTTCAATTAATTTACTACTATGTTGTAAAATATAGCAAACAGTCATAGCATTAAACCCTTTAATGTCCTACTCAACTGCTGGGTTGAGTACAAGTTTGAGTCACTATTTCTTATTGAAAAATGTTTGCTGCTCAACGGAACCAGTTCATAATATGACCCAGTAGCAGCATGTATACATTAAAGAGTAAGGGACCGAGGATGGAGCCCTGGGGTTCACCGCGGGTCAATGGCGCCACCGAGGAGGGGACAAATTAAAGCATGTGATGATTTACTGAACAGAATTATGCAGCTTGATACAACCCCCCCCCAAAAAAAATTCTGATGAGGATTAATTATTCTTTAAAAACATGCTTTACCAAAAACTCAAGGTCATTTTATAAAAACTTCATGAATTATGAATTGTGTCGGATTTCTTTTTTTAATTTTTTAAAAAAAAATTTACAATTTAAAAAAAGGCTTGACCAAACACTTTTTCATTTTATAGTAAATGTAGATATGTAATTAATAGAGATGTAAAATATGCAAAGGACATTAGAGGACATTAAAGGAAGTAAATCAACTTGCCCTAATATTGTGCATTTAGCCCTTTTGCTGCCCAAACTGTTCCTTGGTGTGACTGCGTAGTCTGACAGGGGGCTTTACCAACTCCCCACACTCATCACTGAGCAACGGGTGGTGATAATCCTGTCGCCGTTCCACCACTTGTCCTTCCTTGGACCATTTTGATAAGTACTGACCACTCGCTCATCCAACAAGACCTGCAGGTCTGCAGTGACATTGTCTCAGTCTCTTAGATACTCAAACCTCCCCACTTTTTCCTGATTGATGATCAACTCACCAACTTCAAGGATGAATTTGTTCATCCCCACATACACTCACTGACCAGTACCTCTGTAACAAGATAATCAATGTTACTCTTACTTCAGCTGTCAGGGGTTGTAACGGTATGGCTGATTGATGTATGCCTAAGTCAATTTATTCCAACAGTTTACTGTTGTCTCCAATAAAAACACCGCCTCAGACCTTAAACTATTCGTCAATTTACAAAAAACAAAACAGTATTTCAGTTGCATTTTAAAGAAGTTCTGCATTTGTTTCTTATCAACAAAGCAATGTAATGTTGTCAAAACATTTTTTTTTAATTTCAACACCGCTGAAGAAGAAGCGGAGAAGATCATCTCACTGTCAGAGAAACTCTGCAGAAAGCGGTGAAAGCGTGAATAAACCAAACTCGATAGTCCGCCAGTCTTTGAAGGTTGAATCCGAGGTAACTGGACCTCTACCTCTATTTTTTTGGAACTTGTTTGTTAAAAGGGAAACCGAAAAGGTGGCAATAAGTTTGGCTTTTCGGGATCTAAATATGCTAAGGCCAAAATGTAAGAAAAGGTTAACACTTTGTGTAAAAAACATTATTAAGTGAAGGGCCCCTAAAGCCTGGCATACACTATACGATTTGGCCCCATTATAGGCCCGGTCAAGACGGTCAACCCATCTGTCGGAGCTCGTTGGCCGTTGTTTATCGGCATTGTGCGTGAAGATGTGAGGACCAATCACAGGCTCCCAGACGACTGTCGGACAGTCGTATGGTTTTTCTGACATGCTAGAAATTTTGGTCAGCCGACTCAAGCTTTTGCACAGTTGAAGCAGAGCTATGGTTCAGTCGCTTCAATCAATGGACAACAGCGCCTTGTTTTCTCACTGCAACTGTGCTAAGTGGCAATTGAACGTCCGAGTTGCCATAGCGACACAAAGCATCATGTTATAATTAAGAACAAGTCGTCATAAAATAGGAAGGACAGTTTGTGGCACAGCAAAGAAGAAAACTAAAGGCCCCTAGCTGTCAGAGCGGCGCTAGCTATCAAGTTAAGACTGTACAGAAAACCGTAGCAAGCTTGCCGCCGATTCTTTCCGCTAAATGGACCAGCCATACTGTCCACTTCCTTATAGCCACCTTCAAGTTCATGCACAAGTCCTAGACACCAGCTGATCAAGGCAGCAGCAACAGGCCGCAGGAACCGACGACAATCGGACCGAGTAGTCATGACATACAACAAAAAGAGTTCAGTGTATTGCCGAGCTTTAGCGACTACTTCACTGCATCTCAAGTAAAATGGAAATACTTTAATATGTTTGGCTACGGATCTCCATTCTAACTCTATCCTATTGCCTCCATTTTCACAAGCTTGGAAAATCTCAGAAAGCCCCTCCCCCCTGATAGTCCAGATGATTCGGAAAATTGTCTGACATTCCATACCCACGTTTTTAATATTTAGTGCGCTATCTGGTACCCTGTGTTATCACATACTTTTAGTGTGAACACAGTCATGCTCTTCTCAAACCGGTGAGTATAAGTATAGAAGTAGGTAATTTGAGACACAGCATTCAGGGTGGCTGCTTTGCTTGATTTGAATGTATCCGGCGACTCGTCTAACAGTAAAAGCCAAATCCAAATATTCCCCAATCCCAGTTTTGGTCACCAAATATTCCAAATACATTCTCAAATATTTGTGATTTTTCAAATGTTTTAAAAAATTATGGTAAGCATAAGGAAATAATACTTATTTCTTTCTATGAACATCATCTATGGTGGGATGGTGTAAGAAGAATTTTTTGTATTAAAATTATTTGAATCCTTTTTTAGCAGATTCAAATATATATGAAATAGAAAAACATAAATAATAAGTTTATTGCTCCAATTTGTGTCAGCTTTTCTTGGGATTTCATCCACGTCTCAAATTGTTCATCAGTTCTTGAAGTTTTCCCAGTCGTTCTTATGTCAGCGACTCTTTGGTCACACGACCACAAGTATCCCCTTTGTGTTATTTAAGACGGTAAGATTTGATTAACATTAATTAATCAAACTAGTATTCCCAGATTAACAAGTGAAATATTTTGCAATATTTGATGTGCAATTAAAATATATTTCAAATATATCTGTTAGGGCCACATTAACAAAAAAATAAAGGAGATTCCGAAAATTAGAATTATAATTTTATGTGTAAAAAGTTGTAATATTATGATAAAGAAGATGGAATTTTACAACAAAAAATGTCAGAATTTGATGAGAAAAGTGAAAAAAAAACTTGTAAATATACGGGGAATCGTAGCAGCTGTCAAAAGCTCAGGCTGCCACCAATCTGAAAATTATGACTTTTCTCTTGAAAAATTACAGCTACATTCTCCAAATCGCCGATTTTTTTCATTTTTCAACGTTACCTTAATACTTTGTTGTACAAAAAGCAGTGCTTTTGGAATAAACTTTAAATAAGTATTATTAAATATCAAAATAGCAAATATTTTGTCTGTATATTTAACACATTCTGTACGTAAATAACATAATTTATTAAATTTTAACTGTCACACTGATTAAAATTAGGAAAGAAATAATTTCAGTGAGCTGCTCTGAATGTTAGATTAAACTTTTCTATTATATAGTTATTTAATACTTTCAAACAGCTTATTCTTTAACAGACTGTCATGGAGGCTCCAGCTGTGGCCGAGAGGAAATTTGTGACACAACTCCAAAGCCGTTCATACAGGGGGAGAGAGAAAGAGAGAGAGAGAGAGGGAGAGGGAGAGAGAGAAAGAGAGGGAGAGAGAGAGAGAAAGGGAGAGAGGGAGAGAGAGAGGGAGAGCGAGAGAGAGAGAGAGGGAGAGAGAGAGCAAGAGATTGTAGAATAAAGTGCACTGCAACTGAATCATACATGTCTTCCTAGTACAGTAGTTGTGCGCTACGCAGCTTCGGACTGGGCAGAGGGCTCCAAGGGCTCTCCTGGGGTCATTCCTCATGTTTGGGCGTTGGAGAAATGTGCCTTTTGTTGATATTAATAGCCTGGGGTGAAATAAGTCTTCTCCGCTCTGGAGACGATCCAGCAACTTGGGTGAGCCCTCTCTCACTTTTCCCCACTTTATCTTCCTGACTCACTCCATACATCAAAGTCCTCAAGCTGTTACTGCAAGAGTGGCGGCGAGTGACATCACCCGCCAAGCCCCCTCCCCCACCCCCACCCTCTACATCGCTCCATGTACTCTTGCTAATCGCCCGGTTCACTAAATCACATTTCTCTTGATAAATTCATGATCGATAAATTATCTTCTCTGTATAGACAAGAAATGTTTAAAATAATTTGTGGTAATTAATTAAGGCAGTCTTTCCTTTTATAAACAAGACATTTAAACTCAGAATGCATTCGGATAGGAAAAAAGAAAAAGAAAAAGAAGAAAGGTCGAACTTGTCCCCAAAAAAAAATCATGTTTACTTGCTCCAAAGTTGAAACATTTCACCGTTTGTTCTTCGACTTCTTCAGGGAAAAGAGTCTCATCAACTTCCCGCAAAATTTTCTTCTCCCATTTATCAGATTTTCGTTTCCGTGGAGTCCCGTTCAGGCCTTCCATGAAGCCTGGGTTTCCAGATTTCAGCAGAGCCAAACCTCGGCGCTGGAGTTATACGTGCACGGACGGAACACTCTTGTTGAGGACCTGCACCCTCATCAGCTGCACGCTGGTCATGATCTTCTTCTGGTGGCCCATCAGCGTGACCCCCAGCCTCTGGATATCACTGCACAACACGCACGAACACAAACACACAAATCAAACGGCGTTCAGTGGTTAAAGTCGGTCCTGATGAACAAAACACAGAGACAGCATACCATAAATGTTCAGGTAATAGTCAGGGCCGTTTTCTAATCCCAGGTCTTTATTTCCCCTCTTTTAAACTACTGTATACGATACTTCGACATAATTATTCTGATCCCTTTTTAATTTCTTGTCTGCTTTGCACATTTTGCCATTGTTTCTTCACACTCAGCCAGTTAGCAGAGAGAGAAAATGTTCAGCTCATCATGCAATTAAGGAGGTTCGTACTGAATTTCCTGCTCATTATTTATCTGCATATCAGCATTTATCTGCACCGCACTAGAATTACTACCTCTTTTCAGGTTTTGTTGTTTATTTACTACCTCTTAGAGTCATAAGTCCTTCTTTTTTTTTTTTATTAATTAGTTCTATTCGTTGGAGGATGACCAAACTAATTGTCGTTGTAGTGACTCTAATGACAAAATAAAGTCTCTTATGTCTCTTGTGTCCACTCTTGGTACAACTTCTATCTTCACTGGGGGAATTTGTATAACATGAAATGATAAATCATAAAATACTTCAATTCAATGTTTATCTATACTTCGTATCGTAAAACCCAACTCGATAGTCTGCCAGTCTTTGAAGGTTGAATCCTCTACCTCTCTGCTACCTCAGGTATTTTTTTGGAGCTTGTTTGTTAAAAGGGAATCAGAAAAGGTGGTAATAAGTTTTGGCTTTTTGGGATCTAAATATGCTGTTGATCGTAACCATATAATAGTTATAATCAGTTGCTACAAAGAGTATAAAATATGCACAGTATTTAGAAAAACAGGCTTTAACAATGTAATTGTCAGTGGAGTGCTAAACTCAAAAATCCAGTGAGCTTTTAATCCAAAAAAATAAAAAGGTAGCAAAGACGTGAAACGTGAGTATTTTATCCGTCTTAACGTAAAGACTGGAGATATTCTGCCTTTTTTAATGTTTTGGTATAAATATGCACGCTTTGACTGTGACTCGATGATGCAGTCAACCCAAACGGTGTATCAAGAAGTTACCTGTCAGAATCACTTCTGCTCCTCTGGATGTCGTTGTCAAAAACTTTGGGTTGGTTCACCTTATGGCTTGTTTGGTTACGTTAAAACAAACTCTTGATTGGAACAAGTGTGAACGCTGATTTCAGGACTTTGTTCACCAAACAATGCGGACCGGGACCCCCTGAACAGATGGGTCACGTTCCACTTCCAAATAAACTGATACGGTTTAACCGATACGTTGAACGCGCCGCGGACCAGAGACCAGAACAGGATCTGAGTTCAGGCGATACGACACCAAAAGAGCGACGTGTGCTAACAACCAAACAAAACGAAAAATGAAAGTGAGCATGGTTGCAGACGAAAGCAAACACAGGAAAATATAGAAAACATTTTCTTCAATTTGACAACACATGTACAGCATTTGGACTCTGTTTGTGTTAGGGTCGTTATTAAAATGAATTTTGTTGAATTCAAAATGTTGATAAAGGTTTTATTCTAGGTCACATGATCTAAAAACCTGGAAGTTAAGCCAATTGATGAGATTGAGAACGACAAATGAAATGTTTGTGTATTCCGTCTACTCTGTTCTAAAGTGAAGTATTAAAAAAGCCCGCCCGGCGGTGCATCGCGTTTAAATGTCCACTGGAAACACTTCCTCTGTTTTGTGGCTTTTTCAGTTCGTTTTTCTAAACGTGTTGCGTTGGGTTGTATTTGCAGCACATTTTCCAATTGCTTGCTTATGTGTTCTCAGATTGATGAAGATGTTTCATTCATTTACTTGTGTTTTCTCAAGTTGCAGCACGTTTGTCCCTGTAGACAACCGCAGAAATGGGCCTCATCAAATTTGGTCCTAAGAGTGAATTCATCCCAGAACGCAGCATTGTTTTGGTGAAGGGAAAAACCCCATCGTACAATATACATTATGAATACATTATAATAAAATGTGACCAATCAGGCAACATAATAAGAGTTTTTATTAATATTTTGGTTTTGATATTAAAAATGTTAGTGCGAATATTGTGTGAACTAAAATAGAACTAAAAATAAACTTCTGTAAAATGTTGGAGAAACCTCTCATTTTTTTCTAAACCAAGAGACTGAGCTGCAAACGTGACCAGGAACCAGACCAGAGCAAAAATGCTCAGATGTTTATCTGTTTTTGTTTTTTCATTAGCCCTGTTCATGTGACGGACAGAGCGGCGGGGCATCCCATGGGCGGAGTCAGCCGGTAGCCCTCTTCAACAGATTTAATAAACTTCACCTCCAATCAGGAATAATAACATTATACACTTTATTTATATCAATTTTCAAACAGGATATTAAGGTAGCAAAGACGATCGGGGCCACATAGGGCTACTGGAAATATTTTGGGGAATTCTGACTTTAAATTCAAAATTCTGTTTTAGTCTAAGGAGTCAAAAAATAAAGCCTGAATTCTGAAAATCAAGTCCGGATTCTGAATATAGAAAACAGAATTCTGTTAAAAACCGACTTACTGGGATTTTCTATTTTAAAGTCAGAATTTTGACTTGATTTTCGGAACTCTGACTTTAAAGTTAGAATTTGACTTAAGTCAGTGAATTCTGACTTTAGAGTCAGAATTCCCCAAAAATGATCATGTAGTCCTATTCTGAGCTAAAGTCAGACTTATGACTTTATTCTTGGAATTTTGAATTTAAAGGCCAGAATTCTGACTTTATCAGAATTCCCAAGAACTGTGTGTCTCAGAGAGTTGTTAAACGTACAAAGAATAGTCAACAAAACTAATCAGCTCTGAGGCCAACCTCAGCAGATGTAAACCGAGTTTACGTTGAACTGAGAAAATGAGAGAAAATGTGTTTTAAGTATATAGTTAAAGCAGATAATTCCAACCTTTACATTCCAAAACATTTCTCTTTGCTTTATGATCAGCATTAAATTACGATAGTATTTTACGGTGTTTAAGATACATTCTGTGTTTGGACCTCAGCTACTATCTGAGGCTAGAATCACAGGTTACTTCAAGAACATAAGTGAACGTCTATTTCTGCGCTGTGGGACAGGATGTGTTTGCGGCGACGGTTGGAAAGGACTTGGAGCGTAAAATAAGAACAGCAAAATCATACAAACTAATATTGTTTCTGATCTGTGTTCTTAACTCTTTAACGACCTCGCCGAGAAGAAACTATGGAAAAATAAAATGACAAACCGTTTCTCCAAACAGAAAACAAAAAGCGGACTTATAAAATTATTTAATGATAAAATTTCATGTTTCCATTTTCTTGGAAAGTATTTTAATTAGATTATTTCCACCTTTTGGTAAAGCATGCTTTCAGAAAACAATTTTACCCTTATTAGATGTTTTTTGATTGTATCAAGTTTAATAATTCTGTTTTTAATATGCCAAAATTAAATCCCATTTAGGTCTTTCTAAATAGCCATAGTTAATGCCTCCACCTCAGTTGTACTCCTAACTTCTGGGGCCTCCTAGGGCTCCATCCTTGGCCCCTTATTCTACGCATATACATGCTCCCACTGGGTCGTATAATAAACAGGGTTCTATTTTTTTTATATTGACTCATAATGAGCTCAACCAAAACGGCTGAGCAGGACATTAAAGGGTTATTGGAGTGGTTTGATGAAGATCAATCTTTGCGGAAGCATTCAGCTCCTCGTGCTTCATGCTGTTACAGCTAAGATTCTTCATGCTCGTAGAAGCCAGCCTCTACAGCCGGTAGCAAACAGCCATAGTCATTACTCTCCATTATGGCCAGTACTCACCCTTGGTTCATGCCTATGACATGGCCCAGAGTTTGATACCCCCCTGCTGCAAAGTGTTCCTTGTAGCGACTCATCTTTATGGTGTCCAGCCACTCGTTTACCGAGTTACAGCTGCTGAAGTCTGGGATAGCTCTGTCAATCAGCTGAGGACTGTTTAAACTGCAGCAGAGAGAGAGAGAGACGGACGACCACAGAGAGACAGACAGAGAGGAAGATGAAGAAAGAGACAAAAGGATTAGTCAGAGGGAGCCCCGAAGCGACTGAAAAAGAAAGACGGGCAGAGAACCATGAGGCAGTAGCTGAGGCAGAAAATCAATAGTAGTTAAAATGATAGAGAAGAAGAGACTGCTTTGGGTAGATTAATACGGGGATAAATCCTTTACTTTTCTCTTCCTCCTCTTCTTCTTCAACCTGCTCCCTCTCGCAGATGAGCGGTGCCACGCACCACCGGTTCTATATGACCTGGGATATGAAATGAGTCATTTACACCGGCCCAGCTCCAGCCTGGCTGTCCTCTCAAATTGATGCCAGATTCACGGGGATCAATGTCAATATCACAGCGGGGATTTAACTTAACAGGCGACGCATCTATCGGAGTCGAGCTTATCAGAGGGCGAACACGACCGCTCGCTTCATCTGCCCGAGAACTTTGAGGGAAACTTTGGGCTGCATTTTTATCCCCCGTTGCTCATGCTGATAGCATCTGCCTCCCTCACCAGGACGGATACTTAGGGGCCTAACACTGTGTCTCCATATATCGTCCAGGAGATCATCCTCTCTGGCTTTGACTTGGAGCTTAATCCAGTTATCACATGGACCAATATTTGATTAAATGTTGGCGAACTGTCACGGCAAATTAAATCAAGCAGTCTCAGCGTGTGACACAACGCACCCCGCGCCTCAGTGAAAAATATGGAGCTTTTCAGCGGCCCACCCACCTGCGGAGGGTGTCCATAGACTTCAGGTTCTCTGGGTTGCGGATTAGCTTGTCAAGAACGGTGACTATCTGGCAGAAGCGAGGCCTCTCGCTGCGATCCTTCTGCCAGCAGTCCAACATGAGGGTGTGCAGAGCGGCGGGGCAGCCCATGGGAGCAGGCAGCCGGTAGCCCTCTTCAACAGATTTAATAACCTGCAGATGGATCAGGAAGAACATTTATGTAAACTTTACTCAGATCAATTTTCACATAGGGCTACGTGAAATGTTTTTTTGGGGGGAATTCTGACTTTAAAAGCAGAATTCTAACTTGATTGTCAGAATTCCGACATCCAACTCAGAATTCTGTTTTGTACTAAGAATTCTGAAAAATAAAGTCAGGAATTTGAAAATAAAGTCAGAACTCAGAGTAAATTCATAATTCTGACTTTACACACAGAATCACAGTAAGTCTGTGTTTAAAGTCACAATTCTGACTGTTTTAAAATCTCTCCCAAGACAATTTTGACATCGTCCACACCTGGACTCACATTATTTGAACTACTCATGTGATACCCCAGCAGACGATCAAGACCACTCTGTCCCAAAACAACCCCTATCGACTCAGACCCGCCCTCATTAGTTTTGAACGACCAACTGCAAAGGACCCCTATATGTACCAAACACCTACTGGAGGAATAAAACCCCTGACATCCCAAAAGCCAGTCAGAACTGAAGAGGCCTCTTGACTGAGAGGTGAAACCTCTTCAGGACAAAACAGAAGTCCACTTGCTTTGGATTCAACCCACACGGATTGAATCCACAATCCATGTGGGTTTGTCCTATTACTTATCAATTATTGATCAATAATCAGTAATTGATTCCCCGTTGATATAAATATGTCAATTTGTATACCTTTCAATTAATGATCTAAAAATATCCTCCATTGTGTGTTAGAGCCCTGCACAACTATCCAGTCCAAAGTTACATGACCTGGATAAATGAGATTCTACACACTCAGAATTCTGACTTTATCAGAATACCCAATATGTTTTCATGTAACTCTATTCTGAGATAAAGTCAGAATTCTCCTTTTTAAGTCAGAGTTAAGAGAATAAAGTTAGAATTCTCGGGTTCAAGTGAGAATTAGGAGAATAAAGTCAGAATTATAATCCTAATTATTCTTTGAAGTCAGTCAAAGTTCATATAACCTTGCCTAACCCTACTCTTCTTCTGTACAGATTCCCTGAATACTTGTTTGTCACAAGACTTATGAGGTGTATCTTGTGTGAACAAGATGATTTACTGTTTGTCATTATGGGTCTCTAGTTGAAACCCCCCCCCCACAATATAATGGGAAGAACCAGGCTTACAAAGTTTTATTTTTTACCTCAAAATGTCATATAATTGTAGCCGAACGTTTAACAAACAGACTTCACCTTTAAACCTACGAAATAATAAACATGTCACACGAGGAGGACCACCTGTACTTTCATACAGTCTTGCTTCTAAAACTCCAGCCAATCAGTCTTCTGCTCTAGTCCTTCAAAATAAGAGCACTTCAGATACACTGATCGGCAACAGAAAACATAAGAAAGTTCTAAGGTCATAACCACAAAAATTAGTTACACAATCAAATTCTGGCCGCTTCTGCATGTAGACATGGGGTCGTCATGGACAAAAGGCCTTCGTCTCACACTCGTGACTATAAAAGAACAGAGCTGCCTCAAATTACTGAATTACCTTTGTTCGCAAGACACCGTCTGATCTACAGACTAACATGGCCAACAAATAGCAATAAAACAACTGAAGCAAAAAAAAAATTATGAAGAAAGATCAATTATGATCAGTACATGGTGCTCACATCTCTGTTGGTGAGGTTCCAGTATGGTCGTTCTCCGTAAGATGTCACTTCCCACATGACCACGCCGTAACTCCATACGTCACTGGAGGATGAGAACTTCCTGTAGGCGATGGCCTCTGGGGCGGTCCAGCGGATTGGAATTTTCCCACCCTGTCAGGAACATTAAGAAGTTCTTGAGAATCTTAAGGTTAAATATTGAAACTGATCACAGTTTAAACTACATAGAACCCTTTATTTTATATGTTCTTATTGTCAGTAAATCGCCTGAAACCTCCATAATCAACAGGTTTTCATGTTTCTCCATCGGTCTGATGGATCCGAGTCGCCTGACGCTGAGATTCATTGTCACTTAAAAATACAAAATGATAAAAAGATGTCAGTGAGTAAATAAAAAGAACAAAATAATCACCGTCCTGCATGCTTTCTCCAAATAATGACTAAACTACTGAATGTGAATTAAGCCAGGGCAGAATATAGTCCAACACAAAATAAAGATTTTGGACAGTAGCCTGCCATTTCAGAAAAGAAAGTATCTTTTTCAAACATTTAAGTATTTACTGTTCCGTAAAAGGAACTACACATTGTGCTGTTTCCCTTGACTTCCATGATTACAAAAAATATACTTCCAATAAAAACCTTTTTAAATTCAGATGAGGGACCTGAAAGAGACATGCAACCGTTTGAGTCAGTGTTTAGCTGGGAGAATGACAACATCAAAAAAAAAAAAAACTCCCAACTCTTGCAATATATTCATGAACAATTTATTCATTTCAGTGGAGGATTGTGTGAAAAATTTTGATGGCAGGTGATGCATCCGTGGAAGTTAGCAATTTATTTTATAAAAGGCTATTATTGCGCTGGATCTAGAGCTCCCAAATGAACGGCGTGTAGCAACAGCAGTTTGACGAATGATTGTTCTTTTTTTGCACATTAACGTATCGTAAATGACAGAAGAGTAATAAACTGTACTTCAACAGTATGCATGGGGACTTTCTGGTTTTTGATTTGTAAAATCAGCTCTCGCATTTTCCCTCACTTGAGGAGCTGTGAGCGCCCCCGCCGCCTTCAAGGAACTCATGGAACAAACGGGGGTTTAATGTCACGCTGAAGGATGTTATAGACTACAGAGGCAGTCAGGGAATCGAACCAGCAACCTTCTGTTAAGTGAACTCTTACCTCCTGAGCCACAGCTGCCCTCACATATACTTCAACTGGACATAAAGTTAAAAAAAAATTAAAATACACTAGAATTCTCTCTGGGTTTTTTCAGTTATTGAATCCCTGATAATTTAAATATATCAATTTGTAAACCTTTCAATTAAGGACCTATAAACTTACTTAATGTCTGCAATTGATTCAATAATCTTGAAGAATATCTAAGGACACACACATAGTGTTTACATTGTTCCAAAAAAAAGGTATTTTAGAGCGCTGCACAACTTTCCAGAGTTACAACTGGCTTGAATTTCACCGCGGATGGTGAAATTCAAGCATAATATGGTGCATAATAAAAATATAAAATCACAAAAATCAATACATATAATAACAAAAAAAACAATATCATATTGATATTATAATGAGAATACACAAGAGGGTTTAACGGATAATCAAAACTTTTTAAATTGTATTATTATAGATTACTAGATAGATATATTAGATTTTGTGTTATTTATCCATTAATTGTCATACAAAAACTATTATAAAATCAATAATAAAGCTGCATGAACAGATACCATTAGATATAATCAACAAGAAATAACTAGGCCTAAGATGTCATCTCCAGCAGCACAGGTAAATCCCAAATAAGCCCCCAGTACCCTGCGCTGTACAAACAAATTCCCCTGATGAATTCCTCAAATTAAGTTGGGTCAAAAAGTTTTTCTTGTAAAAAAAAAATAATAATAAAGCTCCCCCTAGTGAGTAAAATATAAACTATTAGAATAAATTAGGATATGTGTAAGATAAATCTCCTAGTGCCGATTCATATGCACAACCTTTGGACTAAATCAGACCAACTGTTGAGAAATGATGGCCCAAAACATTTGATGATAAAGCTTCCCAGAAATGTGTCAGAAATGTACAAAATGTGCAAAATATGTCCAGTTCTTCCTCGCACAAAGGTGTATGTGGGTATGAAATTTGAAAATGATCCATGACATAACTTTTCAGTTAGACTTTTTGGGAGTATACAGTATATATATACATTTTACATACGTGGGTGAAGCAGCAGTCAGTTCATAAAGGGCTATTCCACTTCGTAGCCACAGCTATCATTAATGTGAAATAAGGCTCTACATTTCTGAATCAAGCTTTAAATATATGTGTCGACAAGAGAAAGGACATCAATAGTATTCAATCACCCTCTGAAAAGTGGTGGCACAGAAATAAAAAGTGGTATAAAGTGGAGATGTTCAAAGTTAAGTGCAGTCATAAATGCAAATTCAGGTACATTATTTTCCACCGCTGGGACAGATTATGAACATGAAAGCTTAAAAAGGAGTGTTTAAATGATGAAACAGAGTCGGTGTCAGCAGGTGAGGGAGGGGGGGCTCAGACAGGAATAGACTTGCTACTGTTGGCAAATATGTGAACTAATTACAATCCTCTTTACATAAAAGTGACATGTTGATGAATGGATACATCCATTCTCAAACAAACAAAAGACCCCCTGTGGGCTTATTTTAAACATTTGAAGGCTACTCTCAAAGAGTCGCCCATAATAGACACATTTCTTACAGTAACCCCGACAACCTCGCAACACACCCACATCCACTCTGTGTCTGTATCCCTGCAGTTGGCTCACACCAGCGAATGCAGTCTTAAAACAGTAACCTCAGACCTCAGAGTGGAAGTGGGTTTTAAAATCTTCCCAGACACACTGATGCCAACCCATCGACCAATATTCTGTGGAGCTGGCCTTAAGAACAAAAACAGTTCAAACTAAGACAGACGTCATCATACAGATTTTAACAACTTGATGATTTCACTAGCCGAGCTGTGAAGAAGTATTGACCTCCTCTCCCTCATGGTTCCTTCTAATAATACAATAAACAAAATGAAACATTAAAATATAACTTTATTATTTAGCTAGTTGTTTATAGTATTATTCTACCTCAATTTTCCCTTTATATATACAAATCTTCTATATGTGTTTTCATTTTAACCTCTTCAAAATGTTTCATGGAGCGTGTTTGTAATTATTTAAGTAAAAGAAATGTTTTCCCAATTCGAAATTTTATGTTTTTATGTTTTGGGGTTCATATATCCCAGAAAAAGCCGAAAAGTCGGAGGGATCATCTTTGCTGCCACTGCTGATGCTTTGTTTTAACACGGTAACTCGGCGACTACATGGATCATTTTCAAATTTTACACCATCGTAGACTGCGGTGCGAGGAACGGCTGGGTTGATTTCAGGAAAGGTCGGGTTGAATATTTCGGACACTAGGGGGCGCTTTATCTCTAAAAGTTACCAGTCCATCATTTCTCCATCCTTGGTCCCATTTAGTGCATCTGAATCGATTCCAGGAGATTTATTTTGTGTCGTACCTGCCTCTTATAGTTCAGATTTTACTCACTAGGGGGAGATTCTTTACAAAAAACAAGGGTTGGTGTGTCCATTCGATTGTAAAGTACAGTATGTGTACAAGGATGGTTGCAAAAACCAAGCTGCATAATGTGAGCGTAAAGACCAGCCGTCTCTAAAAGTGAATGTGAATCTAATGTGAAACCATGGCAACGAGACAGGCTTGACAATTCCAGTTTCTAATAGAGAGATGGACGTTTGTCTCCTGTCCTGCACCTTCATGAAGATGAGGAGAAGTGTCGGAGTGAGAGTGTGGAAGGAATTCTTTAACCTGAACTCATGATCAACTTTCGGCTTCTTCAAAGTGACTTTGCTGCCAGATTCTATAGATTATGCCGCTTTGTTTGACGCATTAGTGTGATTTCAGGCGTTGATCTGTACAGCATTAATCTCCAGTCATTATCTTCCATTAATTTGAGATGAGCCGTAATGATGCTACAGGCTCTTTAATATTATCAGCCACAATCCCCCCCACCCCCCATCCCAACCCCCCTCCAGAACATCTCGCCGCATCTGAGTGATGCGGCACCTAATCAGCCTGCTGCCTGTAATCTGATTGCTTTAACAGACTGTAACAGACAAATGTGTCAAATACTGATCCATCAGTGTGTTATGAACCGATAGCATCAGCAGCATCCTCAACCTCTCTTTTTAGTTAAGACGTAGTACATCGGGCTGGAGTAGAACCAGGCGGTTTTACACTGGAGCATCTTGCTATCGTGTCCATGTGAAGTTGTATTTTGGCTTGATGCTACTTTTATTGCCTAAAAACATTCTTTTATAAGGTTAAGCAAGAATAACAACTACACTTTAATGGTTCAATTGCCATACATACATACATAGTGGTACCTCCGTTTACGAATGCTTTGATTTAAGAGTATTTTCATTTACAAACAAAGATTCTTCGAAACTTTGTTCTTGCTTTACTTACATTTTTTATTTGCTCGTATCATGGATTTGTCCTGATACGAGCGAGTACCTGTATTTCGTAAGAAACTTGCTTAGTATACGAGTGCTCTGCTGTGGTTTACGAGCATCGTGTTTGAACAAGTCGAAGACGCAAGCGTGGGCTTCCTTTCTGCGCATCAAGACTAGAGCGAAAAAAAAATGGATGGGATTTCCATTCCTTTGAATGGGGAAATTTGTTTCAGTTTACTAGTTTTCTCGTTTTCAAGCAAGGTCTCGTAACGAATTAAGCTCGTAAACAGAGTTATCACTGTACATACATAATTATTTGTATTTGTATTTGTATTGTATTTGCCGAAACCCGATTTTATGACATTAAGAAGAGAATTTTATTTTCTTATATTAAAGTCATAGTACTGAGTATTTTGTTGATATGTTTATTGATTCTGTCTCAGTTGTTCCCAACAATGTTCTATCTGAGAAAAATCCATTATTTAATCCATGATAACTTTGCATTTCAATTTGTCTTTGCTCAGGAGAGGGTCAATGTCGGTGAATGTGTTTTTGAGTTTTGAAGAAAGGAGCTCACTGTGGAGATTTTTAAGGAAAACACTGTATTTCAGACGTAACTTCACTTTGAGGAGTTCAAACAGGGAGCTTGTTGGTACAATGAATAGCAGCATATGTTCAGTATTTTTTCAATTTAGTTTTATGTCGTCTCTCTCACTTTAGCAGGGAGTGCTTGTCTGTCTGTTTTGCCCTGTGTCTAATGTTTTGCAGATTGCTGATGGGCGGAGCTCATTAGCTGAAAATACTCATCTTGAGCATTTGACACATTTTCCTGCTTTGACGTGACATGATATGGTAGATTTATTTCCCAAAAAAAAGTCCATATATCTTACCGAAATGTTATTTGTTGACTGATCTTGTCTTGAATCATTTGCAAAGAGACTAGAAATTTTGACTAGAAATGAGATGAATTTGTTTGGTAAGTTTTTGCAGTGTCTCTACTTTACTGTCTCTCGTGAGAAGCAAGCGCTAAATTGTTGGAATGTCCCTTTAAAGAACCTTTGTGTGTGAGTGTGTGTGTGCTGCATTAATGCTTGCCTCAATGTGAAAACTCACACTGGTGGTGTATGCAGCGTCGGGGTCGTCCTCCAGCACCCGGGACAGGCCAAAGTCAGACACCTTACACACCAGGTTACTGTTGACCAGGATGTTTCGGGCAGCCAGGTCTCTGTGGATGTATCCCAGATCAGACAGGTAAGTCATCCCAGCTGCGATGCCGCGCAGCAACCCAATCAGCTGGATGATGGTGAACTGGCCGTCGTGTCTCTGCAAGAAAGGACAGGAAATAAAAGTAAAAGGTCAGGAAGGAGATCTTTTAGTGAAGATAAGAGAAATGTGGTGCATTGCAGCAGAAAAGAGATTTTAATCAAGATAGAGCGGAGAGTAATAATAAGAGAATAAAACATGGCAGCGATTTGCCTTCGAGTAATAATCCCGGTACTTTCATATAAGCAGATACCGGAGATGTTTGACAGTGATGATGTATAACCTTCTTAAATCAATGGTGAAATCAGATCCATCCACTGATGGAAGCAACAAAACCCACGTCCACAGGAAGTGATGCTGGTCCACTGCAGAATCAGTGCAGCCCCGAGTTTGAGATGGAAATTTACATTTAAGGAAACTGTTTAGGCATCAATGCCAAAAATTCCCATAATAAACAATTATTATGGGTGTGTATGGGGATATTATTGAATTGTGTTTCTTTGTGTTTAACACAATAACTCAAAAACTATTACATGGATCATTTTCAAATATTATCACCCCAGACTTTAGTGTCAGCAAGAACTGGGAAATGGATTATTTGTCGGAAAGGTCAGTTGTATACATTTCAACACTAGGGGGAGCTTTATCTCCAAACGATTTTGAGCCATCATTTCGTTTTGGACAAATTTGGTTCAAATGAATCGACTCGTGGAGATCTGTCTTGTATGTACATATTTATACTCTAATAGTTCATATATATATATTTTTTTTTAATGAAAAACACTGTTTTTCAGACATAACATCACATTGAATCTGTGGAGTTCAATCAGTGGAACTGCTTTTACAACGCTTTTACAACGGGGTTTTTCCAGTGACACCATCATAGGCCCAGTTTCACAATTTTATGGCACTTACTTACTATTATGCATTAATAACCTAATTTTCATCCATTTGCTGTTACAATCAGGATACGGACCCTGTGTCTGTGTTTATACATCTACTCTTATAACATCTTTGATGAGCAGTAGTTGTTGTCCTAGTAGAGGAAACATCTTACCACCTATCACACTGTTAACTACCTGAATCAGTCAACACTGAAGAACAAAAAAATAAATCAAATAGAATCTTTGCTAAAATATTTAGACAGCCCTCAACTGAAAGCTTGGATACTGACCCTGAGGAAGGAATCCAGAGAGCCGTTCTCCATGTACTCTGTGATGATCATCACTGGTTTACCTGAGGAAAGAAACAGGACGCTTCAGAACCCTTTACATTCCTACCCACTCATATACACAAACGTACAGGCTTTTCATGGCGTTCCCCAAATAGATGCCACCTGTTATTTCTAAACGGGGTTTCATGCTGTAACGCTGTAGGACAGCTGGTAAGCATGGTGATTAGCGGAAGAGCATTGAATGTGTTGTTCCTGCTCACAGACGTAAAACATTAAGATCACAACGGAATGGTGATGATACAGATCCACAAGGACTTTAAGAGTTTATTTGTTGTTAGTGGGGATAATGAGTGATTTCCTTTACATCATAATAAACTACGGCAAAAATAAAGATGCACGCGTCAGTTAGTTTATGTCCTGTTCTAAACCGATATTTATCTAATATATAAGAACTATTTAATGCTCATGTCTGTGGATCATACACTGATCGGTCATTATTGTGATTTCATCCACAGGTTAGGTGAACGGCACCTGTCAGCGGTTGGGATATATTAGGCAGTAAGGGAAACGTCTCATCACATGTGTTGGAAACAGGAAAAAAGATTTCAATATTGATGCTGGTTTTAATGTTATGGCTGATTAGACTGTGTTTTCCTTGTATGTCTACTTCCTCTCTCAACTGTTTCTTTTAAGGTCCACTGCGGATCATCTGCTTCCGTCTTATCCTCATCTTCCTCTATCACATCAACCAACTGCATGTCATCTTTTAGCACATCTAAAAACTTCCTCTTTGGTTTTCCCCCTTCCCCCTGATTGACAGCTCCATCTCCATCATCAATAGATCCACCAACCCTCCTCTGCATGTGTCCAAACCATCTCAATGTAGCCTCTCTTTATTTGTCTCCAACATGTCTAGACTGGGCTTTTCCTCTGATGTCTCCTTTCTAACCCTGTCTGTCCTCCTCACTCCCAGAGAACATCTGAACATCTTCAGCTCTGCCTCCTGTCTTCTGATCAGAGCCACTGTCTCTGAACAATCCAGCAGAGCTGGTCTCACCGCCATCTTTGAAACCTTTCACTTCACTCCAGCTGCAACTCTTCTGTCACACAAAACTCCTGACACTCTTCTTCAACCTGTCTGCACTCGCTTCTCCTTTCATCACTCCTCCTTGCTCTGAACAGGTTACTCCAAGTATTTAAACTCCTGAACCTTCTTCACCTCTACTCCTGCATCCTCACCGTTCCACCTGCCTCCCTTTCATCACACACATGTATTCTGTTTCGCTGCGACTTACCTTCATTCCTCTTCTCTCCAGCGCATACCTCCACCTCTCCAGGTTCTCCTCCACCTGCTCCCTGCTCTCACAACAGATCACAATGTCATCGGCGAACATCATGGTCCACGGAGACTCAAGTCAGACTTCAATTGTCAGCCCGCCATCACCATAGCAAACAAGAAGGGGCTCAGAACCGATTCTTGATGCAGTCACACCTTCACCTTGAATCCATTCATCCCTCCTGCTGCCCACTTGATGTTGTCATAAATATCCTGTATCACTCTAGCATTCTTCTTTGTCACCCCAGACTTTCCTTCGCTATCCCACAACTCCTCCAGCGAGACTCAGTCGTACGCTTTCTCTGAATCAACGGACACACAATGCAACCGTTGAGTTTTTCCCTTACTCATCTTTTCATGAATGAATTAAGCAAATACTTGAAAGTAATACATCCTTTTTTATTGTGTGAAATCGATAAGCAGAATAAGAAGTTGAACCGATACCCAACCCTAACTAAGTGTGTGTAGTAGGTTGGAAACTACATGTTCAGTTCTGATTTTAACAGACACCACCCTGTTTTTATTGAAAAACAATTGATTTATTCTAACATTTTTCATTCAACTAAGATATAGTGTAATACCTCAAACAGCAAAAGTTGTCTTTTCTCCATACCTCCACAGGTTATTCATATTTGTTTATTTATCAATGTCCAGCTTCAGTATACAAGAAAAATGTATGTCAATCATCCAATAATGCTCTTACATGGTTTGGAGTCTTTTATTGGGAGTGAAAAAGTTAGATTGGTAACTGTTACGAGAAGCGTTGCACTGTTTGATATGTTTTTCATAAACTTCAGGTCCCAAAGTAGTTCTCTCTAGGTTAAAGTAATAGATATGAAAATGTGATTGTAAAGATGTGTGGGTTTTTGGAGAGCGCTGAGAGTTAATGTGTATGCGATCTATGAAAGTGGTTGGAATGAGCGCCATTTTTTCACTGGTTTCATGTCCGGTCACTCGTTAGCATGGCGTAGATGCGCCATTTTGGGATATTTCTCAAGTTCAATGACCTTATTCCAGCAAGGATGTTCTGTGTAAGTGACCTTTAAAGCTAAAGTAAGTCCTTTTATTAGAATATTTATTTTGTTTACAGAGTTTCCCCAGTGAATTATTTCATATGGATATATAAACTAAAGCTGATTAAAGTCGATATATTTGCATTATTGTTTACATCAATGACAGAAGAAAACAAGCCATGAGCTGAGCAACATATTACAATTTGTCTTTTCTCCATTCATCCACAGATCCACAAAAAAATCTAATCTCAAAGTGTTACAGGGTAAAAGCAGATAAAAGTGTAAATAAAGAAATATAAGAATAATTATGAAAAAATATGACCAAAAAAGTCCTTTTTTAAGTGTTTCAGTCGTCTGTGGAGCCCTCAGATGGTCAGGGAGGGCATTCCACAGACGAGGGGCAGCAGGACAGAAGGCCCGATCACCCATGGTGCTGAGCTTAGTCCGGGGAAGGAGGAGGCGGTATGAGTGGGTAGAACGGAGGGATCGTGTTGAGGTCAGTGGGGTGAGTAGTTCTTTTAGGTAGGGGGGTGCGTTACCATGGATGCACTGGTGAGTGAGGAGAGAGATCTTAGAATCAATCCTGGTGGAGATGGGAAGCCAATGAAGGCAATGAAGAACGGGGGTGATGTGTTTATGTTTACGAACTCTCATCAGGATCCTTGCAGCACTGTTTTGAACATACTGTTGTCTTTGAAGACTTTTATCAGGGATCCCGATGAGAAGTGCGTTACAGTAATCCAGTCGGGAGGAGACAAACGCGTGGACCAGCTTTTCAGCATCACTCAAGGT
>VRLP01005852.1:0-33064 GCA_009660295.1 Lophius piscatorius
CACACACACACGCAAACACACGTATAGTCTCATACACACACACACACAAACACACGTATAGTCTCATACACACACACACGTATAGTCTCATACACACACACACGCAAACACACGTATAGTCTCATACACACACACACACAAACACACGTATAGTCTCATACACACACACACGTATAGTCTCATACACACACACACACAAACACACGTATAGTCTCATACACACACACACACAAACACACGTATAGTCTCATACACACACACACGTATAGTCTCATACACACACACACGCACGTATAGTCTCATACACAGACACACACGCACGTATAGTCTCATACACACACACACAAACACACGTATAGTCTCATACACACACACACACAAACACACGTAGTCTCACACACACACACACGTATAGTCTCATACACACACACACACACACACGTATAGTCTCATACACACACACGCACGTATAGTCTCATACACACTCACACAAACACACGTATAGTCTCATACACACACACACACACACACACGTATAGTCTCATACACACACACACACACACACGTATAGTCTCATACACACACACACACACACACGTATAGTCTCATACACACACACACACACACACGTATAGTCTTACACACACACACACAAACACACGTATAGTCTCATACACACACACACGTATAGTCTCATACACACACACGTATAGTCTCATACACACGCACACACACACACGTATAGTCTCATACACACACACCTATAGTCTCACACACACACACACGTATAGTCTCATACACACACACCTATAGTCTCACACACACACACACGTATAGTCTCATACACACACACACGTATAGTCTCACACACACACGTATAGTCTCACACACACACACGTAAAGTCTCATACACACACGCACACACACACACACATATAGTCTCATACGCACACACACACACACCCACACGTATAGTCTCACACACACGTATAGTCTCATACACACACACAAACACACAGTCTCACACACACGCAAACACAAATACACACGTATGTTCACACACAAACACATTTATATACACAAACATACACACAGTGACGCACACAGAAATACACAAACACACATTTGAACACTCAGTGACCTCATCGGTGACATCATCGGTGACATCTTCGTGCGTCACTCATGAAGGAAAACGTTCAGCAGGTTTTTGCGTCTTTCTTCTTTCTTGAAGATCTTCATTCATTCCAGTCAGCTTCAGGTTTATTTTATTCATTTATCTTTTATTTGAGCAACCTGGACCTCAGAACCGTCTGCTGGACCTCAGAACCGTCTGGTGGACCTCAGAACCGTCTGGTGGACCTCAGAACCGTCTGGTGGACCTCAGAACCGTCTGGTGGACCTCAGAACCGTCTGGTCAGTCTCGTAGAACGATGTGAACGTTTTCTGTTCCATTTCAACCTTTGTGTCGGGGAAAGAAGAAAATCCGTCGTTGATCGTTTGTAAGTTTAAATCTTTGTGACGTTTCTGAAACTATTTTTATTTAAGTTTAAAGATTTAAGATGGATTTTTATTTCAGTTCTGGACGGATCTGTGACCAGGGCGGTTTGAAGAAGCTTAACTTACTCGGAGTTGGAGTTCATGTTTGAACAAGCCCGAGATGAGGAACTCTGACTTTGTTAACTCCGACTAGAAGACGCCATCGGCGGCGGCGTGACTCACGGCGGCGGTCGGTGATGTCATCGTACCTGAACGGATGAAGCGGTGAGTTTTAAAAGTACATTTATTTAAAGGAGGAGACAAACTGGCGTTTCTACTAGTTTTACTACGTTTCCTCTGAAAACCAGTGACGGATCCAAAAGAATCCGGGGCGGAACCAGAACTCGCTGCAGGAATTATAGATTTCAGCGGAAAACCAAATCTGGCAGCCAAGAGGTCAAGGGTCAGTTACCACGGTAACCGAGTCAGAGTTTAACTTAGACATATTTGTAATTATTTATAAAGTAATAGAAAAGGCCAGAATATCAGAAGTGATATTTTTATATTGATGTATTTATCTTTTTATTTGTATTTATGTAGGTTTATATTTAATAGATATCATTTATTGATCTATTTATTTATTTACAAATAATACAATTATTAAAGTCTTTGAAGTCAGAATGGATTTATATTATGGGATGTCCTGGAGTAACGTTAGGGGTAAATATTTACTTGTTTACTCTCAGCACGAAGTGAGTGAGAAAAAACGGCTTCTTGTCTGATTTGTGGAAACCCAATCTGGGTTCTGGTCGGGGTTCCTGGCTGACGTTGGGATTCTGGTCGGGGTTCGTGGATGGCGTCTGGGTTCTGGTCGGGGTTCCTGGCTGACGTTGGGGTTCTGGTCGGGGTTCCTGGCTGACGTTGGGGTTCTGGTCGGGGTTCCTGGCTGACGTTGGGGTTCTGGTCGGGGTTCCTGGCTGACGTCGGGGTTCTGGTCGGGGTTCCTGGCTGACGTCGGGGTTCTGGTCGGGGTTCCTGGCTGACGTCGGGGTTCTGGTCGGGGTTCCTGGCTGACGTTGGGGTTCTGGTCGGGGTTCCTGGCTCACGTTGGGGTTCTGGTCGGGGTTCCTGGCTCACGTTGGGGTTCTGGTCGGGGTTCCTGGATGGCGTCTGCTGTAGAACTGTAGAAGAACGTGAGACACCAGAACCAGAGTTCTGGTCTCGTCCTGCAGAGACGCCTGGAGGAGGATCATCTGACCTCCAGCATGAGGAGGGCCTCAGGATGATAGAATCACAACGTCCAGAACATCAGAACATCTAGAACATCAGAACATCTAGAACATCTACAACATCAGCACAGTCAGGAGGGTCCATAAAGAAAACATACAAACGCACAAATAAACAAACAAACGAGGAGAAAATTAAATTCTTCAGCTTCTGCAGAGATTTAAAACTTTATTATTCAAATCTGACGTTTAAAGATCAGAACCTTTTACTCACAATAAATACAGTCCGTTCTCCTCAGCACGTCTGCTCCAGAACCTCCAGAACCCAACCTGCTGGCCCACCAACAGAACTAGAACACTTACGGTTTGGGAACCACCGACTTGGATGATGTCATAGTTTGGGAACCACTTACCAGACCAAAGACAGAGTTGGGTCTTGAGGTTCTGGACCAGGTTGGCTGGAGCGGTGTCAGAACAGAACACGTTAAAAGTTAATATGATTCTTTGATTTCTCCTGAAATGATCCAGACATCATGATGAAATGATCGCCATGATGGTTCTGTGAAAGTCTGTGGGTCGGATCCAGCCCATAATCCAGAATCGAAGGATTAAAACACGTAGGTCTCAATCGAACCGCGATAGAGATCGGGTTTCAAACACACAACCTGCTGACATGATGCTCCAGTCTCCGACAGCTGTAACAGATCCAGAGGAGTTACTGATGGTTCTGGACCCGTGGTTCTTGTTCAATTATCACACAGCTGGTTTTTGTGGTGTGGAGGAGGTCAGTGGTTCTTCCGGGTTCAGTCTGTGGTTCTTCCAGGTTCAGTCTGTGGTTCCTCTCAGTCGCCCCTCATTATTCAATAAAACACATCGTCATAAACAAAAAGCTGCTTCATGATCCCACCACCACCGGTACCAGCACCACCGGTACCACCACCACTGGTACCACCACCACCAGCAGCACCGGTACCACCACCACCGGAACCACCACCGGTACCAGCAGCACCGCTACTACCACCACCGGTAACAGTACCACCACCACCAGCAGCACCGGTACCACCACCACCAGTACCACACCGGTACCAGCAGCACCGGTACCACCACCACCGGTACCACACCAGTACCAGAACGCTGGTTCCAACACCCCGTCCCACATGTGGCATCACCAGTGCCGTGTTTTACAGTGAAGTCCAGATCGATGGCGAGCATCAAGAAGCCAGAACCTCCCTCTGGACCAGGGTCTCTATTGTTTGAAGGTCTTCTTCAGCCTTTGGTTGCGCCCCCGCCGCCCCCGCCACCTCCTCCTCCTCCTCCTTGGTGTCTTGGGTTGATTGCACTGCTCCATCCTGGTTCTCCCCCGACCGGTTCCTCTCCTGCTCCTCCTCCTCCTCCTCCTCCAGCTGCTCCTCCTCGGCGGCGTGGAGCTGCAGCTGCTGCATCAGCTCCTCCAGCTTGCGGGCCTTCCTCAGCTCGTTCTGCTGGATGATGGTGCAGAGATGCTCCGTCAGCTGCTCCTTCACCTCCGCCTTCTTGTGCAGGTCCACTTTAGACGTCACAAACTCCACCTCCGCCCTTTCGTAACGCTTTCTGAGGAAACCAGTGAGGAAGAAAGAAAGTCAGACGTCAAAGACACCAAAGCCGTGAGCTTAAATGTCAGGAGGACAACAAAGGCATCAAGTCAAAGTTGAGCAGATCCACCACAGAAGCTGTTTCACTGTGTGAACCTGGACTGTTTCCTGTGGCTGGCTGTGAGTCATGTGACCTGGTGAAAATAAAAAAGAGGAGGGTCTACCACAGGGTCTGTTGTAGGACCGCCTCCGTTTGAATTCTATTTTTACATTTATTTTGGAATGATGTTGCAGTAATTCGTTGAAGTCGTTTGTTTTTATGCAGACGACTTCTTGACTATTAAAGTCAGAGACTTACATTAATATTTATATATAAATATAATAAGTTAACGCTGACCGGTGATCCACATAAGAGGACGCAGAGTCACATGATGTGGAGAGAGAAGCTGTAAACATACGAGACTGTCAATCAGACAGAGAGACAGACAGAATGACTGACAGACAGAGAGACAGACAGAGGAACAGACAGAAACAGTTATATTAAACCTGATAAGGAAGAAAAGTATGGACAATATTCTATTGGTAAAAGTAGACAAAGATCAGGAATTACTTCATGAACGTGTTTGTCAAGACGTTATAGTAAATACAAGAGTGAGAAAGAAGCAGCTGGACTGATACGCCCTCAAAGAAATATAAAAACATGAAGTCTGGAGCAGAAGTATAATAAAGTTCATAATATTAAACAATACAGATAAAAAAAAGCTGCTTCATAGAATGAATTATAAGTCATTGAGACTCTGGCAAACTGACAGGTAACCATGGTAACCAGGTAATCTATCCCACCCTCTGACAGGTAACCAGGTAATCTAGCCCACCCTCTGACAGGTAACCATGGTAACCAGGTAACCTATCCCACCCTCTGACAGGTAACCATGGTAACCTATCCCACCCTCTGACAGGTAACCATGGCTACCAGGTAAACTGTGTTCTTCTGGCTCCTCTCTCCTCCAGGTAAAGGAGGACTTTGATGTCTACCTGGCAGCAGAGTACTCCATGCTGGCTTGTTCTATGCGGCTCCTCAGGATGCCGATACCGTTGGACATGGAGTCATCGAGGGCTTGGAGCTCCTTCTGGATCCTTCTCAGCTTCACAGCCTCAGCTTGAGTCTGTTTGGACCTGCAGAGGAGGAACTCCAGCGGTCAGCTTTCATGTCAGGGCTTTGATGTCGCTCTCGGACTTTGGCGTTTCTCTGGCGGACTTACTTCTCAGCGATGGTCTTCGCCAGCAGAGCTTTCTTACGTTTATTCTTCTCCTCCATGATCTTCTGCTCCTGCTGCAGAAGCTCCAGACGCGTCTTCTCCCGGCTGAAGACCCGAAGAGTAAATAGTCAGTCATGAGTCTAGAACACCACCCCTCCTGCACCACCACCCCTCCTGCACCACCACCCCTCCTGCACCACCACCCCTCCTGCACCACCACCCCTCCTGCACAACCACCCCCAGAACTACGTCTGAACAAACTTCAACATCATCCTTATATGAAAACCGGTCCCACACCGTCGTCCCCCACAGCCTTAAATGTGAACGTGAAGAATCAGCTACTGCGTGGAAGCAGGCAGCCAGAACATTATGACCGTCTTCACCCCACACAGTTTCATCCTGGATGTGGAGGACGATTAAAGACGATGGAACCCGTTCTCCAGACGTCCACCCTGATGAGCAACATGAAACCATACTAACAGTTCCACCTCCTCTTTCTCCAGCTCGATCACAGCCGGGGTCTCCTGCTCCTCCGGGGGCTGCCAATGGTCTCCCGTCGCTTTCATCTCCTCGTTGGGAGTCGGAACTGCAGGCGGAGGCGGAGCTTCTTCCTTCAGCGGCGGTTTGGTGAGCTGCTGGTCCAGAGGGAGGCTAGGAGATCCGGCTCCACTGCTCCTCTGAGCGGCCGACCGGAGGAGGCCCTTCTCCCGCTGGAGCTGCTGCCGACTCCTGTTAGCCAGAACCGCCTTACGAACACGGCCTGCCGCTGCCGGCGCCGCCGAGTCTGTAGAGACAAAACAACTTTTTGGTTTCTACGCCAACGTGTGAGAGTAAGAACGAGGCTCATCAGGAGGAAGAAGGAATAATAAATACCATCAGAGGAATGTCCGTTATCGGTCCGGGAGCAGAACTTCCACAGAATCTCAAATGATCTGCTGAGTTTTACTTCCATTTTTAGTTTCATTAGTTTTTAAACAATTTGGGGACTTTTTCTTTCTGTGTGTGGAATTCTGAGCCCGCGTCATCCAACCCGAGCTCCCGTCATCCAACACGAGCTCCCGTCATCCAACATGAGCCCCCGTCATCCAACATGAGCCCACGTCATCCAACATGAGCCCACGTGAGCCCACGTCATCCAACATGAGCCCACGTCATCCAACATGAGCCCACGTCATCCAACCTGAGCCCACGTCATCCAACATGAGGCCGCGTCATCTAACCCGAGCCCACGTCATCCAACATGAGCCCCCGTCATCCAACCCGAGCTCCCGTCATCCAACCCGAGCTCCCGTCATCCAACATGAGCCCACGTCATCCAACATGAGGCCGCATCATCCAACCTGAGCCCACGTCATCCAACATGAGGCCGCGTCATCCAACATGAGCCCGCATCATTCAAAATGAGCCGTATCATCCAACCCAAGCCCCCGTCATCCAACCCGAGCCATGTCATCCAACCCCGAGCCGTGTCATCCAACCCCGAGCAGTGTCATCCAACCCCGAGCAGTGTCATCCAAGCCGAGTGCGCGTCAGCCCGAGTGCTACTGTTGGAACATGTAGCCCGAGTGCTACATGTTGGCTATGCGCACTCGCCAACATGAGCCCGCGTCATCCAACATGAGCCCGCGTCATCCAACATGAGCCCGCGTCATCCAACATGAGCCCCCGTCATCCAACACGATCCCGCGTCATCCAACATGAGCCCCCGTCATCCAACATCGGAAGAATATACTTCAAAGTCAACTTGAACCCAAATATGTTTATATGGTTTGAGGATGAGGAGGTCCGGATGAAGACGAGTTTCTGAGGCCAGTGAGAAACACAAAGGTTTGAAAATCTGTAATCCATCCTTCTGTGATTTAATTTAAAGTTCTTCAGGATAAAATCATGGATGTTGAACAGTTTTAAAGCAGTAAAAGGGCTTTTAGATCTCGTAACTCTAACTTTATTTAAATGTGCCTCGTTATCATTGTTTCATCTCTATTTTAAATTTATTTCATTTTCTTTATTTTACAATGTTCAACATTTCGGCAAAAGTCTGTTTGATTCACTTTAAAGCTGAATGAAAGGACGTAGAGACAAAAGTTCTCTAATGGAAGGTAGACTTTAAGTCCTGCTGCATTTTGTAACTAAATGTATATTTGACCCAACTCTGTAACAGAGTCGATCGACGTTTGGTCTTCTGAATATTTTAAACCTTCAACTGAAAATGTTAAATGTTAAAGTGTTTTCTACGAAATTAAGAAATTCTAATATTAAAAAAAGAATGTTATTTGTTGTTTTCCTTAAAAAGTACCTGCAGTTCTGGAATGAGCCACAAACCCTTTATTGGTGACAAATCAATAACTTATAATGTAGAGATAGTTGTTGTTGTTGTTGTTTACAGAAAAAGACATGTCCCAACTTTAAATTACGATATTAATAAAATGTTACCGTTCTGTTGAATCTTCCGTAATTCCTCCTCAGAGAAACCAGTCCAGCCGCTCATTTTACTCACAAACACAGGAAACAGCTCAAGGAGGACAGAAACGGCCTAAAAAGCATAAATATTGTGATATTTAACTCAAACTTGATCATTAAAAAGTTACAAACTACAAACTGCGGACGCCGACGCCATCTTTGTTTATCAGCGCCACGTCAAGGACCCCAGAAGAACGGAGACATCGAAGCCGAGGATAACGCCTGAATAAAACAAAAATACCGAGAGGCGGAAACAAGAGAAAGAACTTTATTATCCTCCCGCCATCTGATTTTTTTCATATCTTATGATCTTATGATGGACGAACATATTTTTGACTGTCCGTGCGATTTCAAATAATATAAATTAGAACGTAAAAATACATCAGGCATATTTATCACGTGCTAGATACCAGCGCCATGAGTAGCGCTTGTATTTATCCATCCATCCATCCATCCATCCATCTATCATCCATCTATCATCCATCCATCATCCATCCATCATCCATCTATCATCCATCATCCATCCATCTATCATCCATCCATCTATCATCCATCTATCATCCATCTATCATCCATCCATCATCCATCCATCATCCATCTATCATCCATCATCCATCCATCTATCATCCATCATCCATTTATCATCCATCCATCTATCATCCATCATCCATCTATCATCCATCCATCTTTCATCCATCCATCTATCATCCATCTATCATCCATCCATCTATCATCCATCCATCTATCATCCATCATCCATCTATCATCCATCCATCCATCTATCATCCATCCATCTATCATCCATCTATCATCCATCCATCTTTCATCCATCCATCTATCATCCATCTATCATCCATCCATCTATCATCGATCCATCTATCATCCATCTTCCATCTATCATCCATCCATCCATCTATCATCCATCCATTTATCATCCATCATCCATCTATCATCCATCCATCATCTTTCATCCATCTATCATCCATCCATCATCCATCCATCATCCATCCATCATCCATCCATCTTTCATCCATCTATCATCCATCCATCATCCATCCATCATCCATCCATCATCCATCCATCTATCATCCATCCATCTATCATCCATCCATCATCCATCTATCATCCATCATCCATCTATCATCCATCCATCTATCATCCATCTATCATCCATCATCCATCCATCATCCATTTATCATCCATCCATCTATCATCCATCATCCATCTTTCATCCATCCATCTATCATCCATCCATCTATCATCCATCCATCTATCATCCATCCATCTATCATCCATCCATCTATCATCCATCATCCATCTATCATCCATCCATCATCCATATATCATCCATCCATCTATCATCCATCCATCTATCATCCATCCATCTATCATCCATCCATCTATCATCCATCCATCATCCATCCATCCATCTATCATCCATCCATCCATCTATCATCCATCATCCATCTATCATCCATCCATCTTTCATCCATCTATCATCCATCCATCCATCATCCATCCATCCATCTATCATCCATCCATCTATCATCCATCCATCATCCATCTATCATCCATCATCCATCTATCATCCATCCATCTATCATCCATCCATCTATCATCCATCTTCCATCTATCATCCATCTATCATCATCCATCTATCATCCATCTATCATCCATCCATCATCCATCTATCATCCATCCATCTATCATCCATCCATCATCCATCTATCATCCATCCATCTATCATCCATCCATCTATCATCCATCATCCATCCATCTATCATCCATCCATCTATCATCCATCCATCTATCATCCATCCATCTATCATCCATCCATCTATCATCCATCCATCCTCCATCCATCCATCCATCCTCCATCTATCATCCATCCATCTATCATCCATCATCCATCCATCCATCATCCATCTATCATCCATCCATCCATCTATCATCCATCATCCATCCATCTATCATCCATCCATCTATCATCCATCCATCCATCCATCATCCATCTATCATCCATCCATCTATCATCCATCTATCATCCATCCATCATCCATCTATCATCCATCCATCTATCATACATCCATCTATCATCCATCATCCATCCATCTATCATCCATCCATCCTCCATCCATCCATCCTCCATCCATCATCCATCTATCATCCATCCATCTATCATCCATCCATCTATCATCATCCATCATCCATCCATCCATCATCCATCCATCCATCATCCATCCATCTATCATCCATCCATCTATCATCCATCCATCATCCATCCATCATCCATCCATCCATCATCCATCTATCATCCATCCATCATCCATCCATCTATCATCCATCTATCATCCATCCATCTATCATCCATCCATCTATCATCCATCCATCATCCATCCATCCATCATCCATCCATCCATCATCCATCCATCCATCTATCATCCATCATCCATTTATCATCCATCCATCCATCATCCATCCATCCATCATCCATCCATCCATCATCCATCCATCCATCTATCATCCATCATCTATTTATCATCCATCCATCTTCCCTTCTCTTACAGCTAACATTCATAGTAGAAATAAAAGTTATGAAAGTAAATCAAAGTATCAAAGTTTTCCTGTAAAACCATGAAAGTATTTATAATGAAATATAAGAAGTAAAGTATAAAAGTATAAATAAATAAAAGTATAATAAGAGTAGTGTTAGAGAAGAATAGCTATAAATAAAGTAAAGTAAGTAAGTATAAATGTATAAAAGTGTACATATCAAAGTATAAAAGAGTTTGTAAAAAAAATACAAAAATTGTAAAACTAATATTTCCTAAAGTAAACTAGAAAAAAACTCTTTCAACCTTTTACCTTTTACATACAGCAGGTCAGTGAACGCCCCACAAACAGCAGGTCAGTGAACGCCCCACAAACAGCAGGTCAGTGAACGCCCCACAAACAACAGGTCAGTGAACGCCCCACAAACAGCAGGTCAGTGAACGCCCCACAAACAACAGGTCAGTGAACGCCTCACATACAGCAGGTCAGTGAACGCCTCACAAACAGCAGGTCAGTGAACGCCCCACAAACAACAGGTCAGTGAACGCCTCACATACAGCAGGTCAGTGAACGCCTCACATAGAGCTGGTCAGTGAACGCCTCACAAACAGCAGGTCAGTGAACGCCTCACATAGAGCTGGTCAGTGAACGCCTCACAAACAGCAGGTCAGTGAACGCCTCACATAGAGCAGGTCAGTGAACGCCTCACATACAGCAGGTCAGTGAACGCCTCACAGCTGCTAATCTCAAGCAGGTTGTGAAATATGGCCTTAATGATGGCGGCTAATTGAGAAACGGCGCAACGACTAAACGGATGACTGAACGGTGTCTCTGCGCTGGTGAGACGTCTGACAGGAGGTTTGACGGTACGGCGGCGCCCCACACTGTGGTCGGAACTTTATTGAACCTATTTTTAGAAAGTGTGAAACTAATTTGAATGTGTTGTACATTGTAAAAAAGTTCACGTGGTTTACGGTAAAAGTCTTGACACGGACGGTAGAGAGTTGACAAACACCCACCGTGTGTCCGTGTGTCTGCAGAGAAGACGGATGTTTTAGTTGGACGGTTCCAGAACTCTTATTTAATTAAGATAATTGAGTTTATAACTTAAATTTAGGAACGAGAATCAAAAATACTTCAATTGTGTTTCACTAGTGAACCATCCTTTTTTTACAGCGTCGTTAAGAAGCAGTCAGTCCTTTACTCCACCTACAAACCGGTGGAGCTCCACCTACAAGCCGGTGGAGCTCCACCTACAAACAGGTGGAGCTCCTTCATCCGTCTGCTGCAGAGATAAATTACTATTATATATTTTCTTTTACACATTTAAGACTTTTTTTTTACTTTTCAAAAACCAAGAAGTGACTTTAAAGGTCGGCGGTTCCCCACCCCGCCCCAGCCCCCGCCCCAGCCCCCGCCCCTCGCCCCTCGCCCCCGCCCTCGCCGTCCTGCTCCTCCTGTGATGCGTCCCGGAGCTCTGCTCCTCGCCATTCTCCCAAAGAGTTAAGGGATGTTGTTCATTGTCACATGACATTAGAAGCTCCACCGCTGACCCGCCCCCTCCCTCCACCCTCCTCCTCCACCCTCCTCCCCCGTCTCCACATCTTGCCTGCAGATGTGGCGAAACCGCAAACACTTCAAAGTTTCTCCCCTCAGACCAACAGCGGACGCTGACGCCAACTGTAAACGTCCTGGACGCAGTGCACGGAAAATATTAAACCCCCACCAGCCGCCATGAGGGAGAGGAGCGGGGAGAAGGGGGAGGGGGGAGGAGCCATCTAAAACCATCTAATGACTCATCATTTTGCTGAACAACAACAACGGAGAGTCATCGCCGTCGTCCGTCAGCCAGAGAACATCTGCAGCCGCATCATGGCGGCGTGACCATCACGTGGCGGTGGGGGGGGGGTGGAGGAGGGGGGCCATCTGAAGTCTCAAGGCCTCGCCGCCGCCACCGGGCCGAGTCACATAATCATGTAATCGTCCCGGGCCCCTAAAAACCGCCATCAAGAGACATTTTTGGAGTTTAAGCCATTATGTGTGATTTGGTTATGATAACACTTTAAACGGCAGCCAGATCCCCCTGGACCCGGGTTGATCACTCCAGGACCCAGTTCTATCCCCCAGGACCCGGTTTGATCACTCCAGGACCCAGTTCTATCCCCCAGGACCCGGTTTGATCACTCCAGGACCCAGTTCTATCTCCCCGGACCCGGTTTGATCACTCCAGGACCCAGTTCTATGCCCCTGGACCCGGTTTGATCACTCCAGGACCCGGTTCTATCCCCCGGACCCGGTTTGATCACTCCAGGACCCGGTTCTATCCCCCGGACCCGGTTTGATCACTCCAGGACCCGGTTCTATCCCCCAGGACCTAGTTTAATCCCCCAAACAGTTCCTAAACACATGGCGGCTCTGACTGGAACCACACTGACGTCTTTGATCATGTCAGATCCACTGACATCAAAAGCGGGATCTTGCGCTCGCGGCGGCGGCGGCGGCGGCTTCGGCTCGGCGTGAGAAGATGACATTCGCTGAGAGAATTCTGGGAAAAGCTTCAGAAACATCTGATTCTGCATCTCGGAGAACTTTGACCTCCAACAGAGAAACCAGAATAAAAATCCCCTCCTGGCCGCCGAGTCAGAGCGACAGGAAGTCGGCTCCAGATGGTTACGTCCTGACGGATCACGTCTTTGGTTTTGGGATAAAACAGGGCGGGGCTTAATCCAGCAAGGAACCAGATGCTGCAGGATTCTGCTGGTGATGCTGAGGATGACAGAGTGGAGGTTCCTCCACCGGCGAGTAGATGGACCTCCAGCAGGCTGATGGATGACCGCGGCCGTTTCAGTTGCTCGTCAGGCACTTCGTGAGATCATCAACCACACGGTCGGACGCCAAATGACTCGGCTCCCACATTCATCAGCTGCAGGAACCGGATCAGTCCAGAACAGAACAGATGTGAAGGACTCGGAACCACTAGCTGCTCTAATCCTCTGCTGCCAACCTTCAGCTGTTAGCGACCGTAGCTATGGTAGCTCACATTAGCTCACATTTGCTAAGCTAGCTGACATTACCTTGTATTGGCTATGATAGCTGACAATAGCTAACTTTTCCTGTCATAACAGGTATTATCATAGTTGACATAGGCTAACTTTAGCTATGCTAGCTGACAATAGCAAACTTTACCTGTGATAACAGGTATTATCATAGTTGACATAGGCTAACTTTAGCTATGCTAGCTGACATTAGCAAACATTAGGTATGATAGCTTAATATAGCGAACTTTAGCTTTGTTACCTCATATTAGCTAACTTTAGCTGTGATAGCTGATTTTAGCTGACATTAGCTGGGATGACTGGAATTAGCTAACTTTAGAGATGGTGGCCGACATTTGTTATAGTGATGCTAGCTGTCTTAACCTACCGTCAGTGATGCTAGCTGACATTAGCTACTGTTAGTGATGCTAGGTGACATTAGCTTCTGTTGGCATAGGTAGCTGTTTTAAGTTACTGTTGGCAATGCTATTTTAAATTAGCTGCTGTTGTTAGCCAGCTGATATCTGTGTCTGGTAGTGATGCTAGCTGGTTGGTGGTAGTGCTAGCTGAACTTACCTACTGTCGGTGATGCTTGTTGACTGTTTCTCATGTTAGTGATGCCACTTGACATGCGCCACAGTTAGCCATGCTAGCTGATGCTAGCTTCAATTAGCCATGTTAGCTCACTTTACTTTTATCATCAGATCCCTTGTTATCGTCTTTATTTTAGTTTTTTTCCCGTGAGCTAATAAAACCTTCATTTTACAAGAACCATCTGTCAGGCCCGGTTGTGACGGCCTTTTCTGTGCTTCGTTAAAGGTCAGGGGTTAAGCCTGTGAGTGCGTTGGATGGATGAGGTGCGACGCTAACTCCATTCTCTCACGCCGCCGTCCCACATGATCCCTCATCCTGATTGACAGCGCGGAGGAGCCAAACGGCGTCTTTAACTCATTACGCCGCCAAAAAAAGTCCTGGGCAGATTTGTTTCCAATTAGAGTCCAATTCAGAGACACGCACTGATGCCGACTCTCCGAGGCGACTCTCTGGGATCAGGAACGTCTCCTGGTATAAATGCTTTATGACACAGCCGGCATAACAACATGACTCAGGCGGCGTTCAGCTCTGATTGGTTTGAATCAAAGTGGATCCATGTGTTCTCCATCCTCCCGCTCTAATCGCCGCTACTCATCATTTTCTCTGACGGCTTCATGTTCGCGTCCGTCTTCATTACCTCAACGACTCCTCATAATTCTTAAACTCTCCTGCAGCAGAGGTGGCGGCGGCGGCGGTGGGAGGGGTTTAACTGTAACTCAGGCAGCACATTCCAACCCAAAGGATTATGGGTTTCTGATTTGTGTCGTCGTTATGTAAAGACCTGCCCATCATAGCTAATGTCAACTATCATACATAAAGTAAGCTAAGGTCATCTATCATAGATAAAGTTATCTAATGTTAGCTAATGTCAGCTAACATAGCAAATTTTTGCTAATGTCAACTATCATATGTAATGTTAGCTAATGTCAGCTATCATATCTAATGTTAGCTAATGTCAGCTATCATATCTAATGTTAGCTAATGTAAGCTATCATACATAAAGTAAGCTAAGGTCCAGCTGTCATAGGTAAAATTAGCTGATGTTTATTGTAATAGCTAAAGTCAGATAATATCAGCTATAATGGCTAAAGTTAGTTAATGTCAGCTATCACAGTTAAACTAGGATAATGTCTGCTAAAATACTTAAAGTCAGCTAATGCCTTTTACCGTAGCTAGAATTAACTAATTTCAGGTAGTATAGCTAAAGTTAGCTAATACCATCTGTCATAGCTAAAGTCAGCTAATTTCAGGTATCATAGCCAAAACTGGCCATTGTTCAACTGTCATATGTAAAGTTAGCTAATATAGGTTATCATAGTTAAAGTTAGCTGATCTAAAATATTATAGCTAAATTTAGCTATGATTTCAGTTATCATAGCTAAGGTCAGTTAATCAGCTAAAGTAGCTAAGTTAGCTTATGGCCACCTGTCATAGGTAAAGACAGATAATCTTAGTTATCATGGCTAAAGTTATCTAATGTCAGTTATCATAGATAAAGTTATCTAATGTCAGCTCTTATAGCTAAAGTTAGCTAATGTTCACCTATCGTAGGCAAAGTTAGATAATGTCCGTTGTTACAGCTAAAGTTAGCTAACATCCCCTATCATAGCTAAAGTTAGCAAATACAAGCTATCATAGGTAAAGTTATCCAAATGTCCAGCTGTCATAGCTAAAGCAAGCTAATGTCAGCTATCATAGGTAAGTTAGCTAATGTAAGGTATTATAGCTTAAACTAAATTACATCATTTATCATAGCTAAAGTTAGCAAATATAAACTATGATAGGTAAAGTCTGTAAAGTTAGCTTATGTCAGGTATTATATCTAAAACTAGATAATGTCATCCACTGTAGCTAATATTACCAAATATAAGCTATCATAGCTAAAGTATTTTAATGTCCAGCTTACATACATAAAGTTAGCTAATGTCAGCTCTCATAGCTAAAGTTCGCTAATGTCATCTATCATAGCTAAAGTTAGCAAATATAAGCTATCATAGCTAAAGTCATTCATGTCCAGCTTACATATGTAAAGTTAGCTAATGTCAGCTCTCATAGCTAAAGTTCGCTAATGTCATTTATTATAGCTTAAGTTAGCAAATATAAGCTATCAAAGGTAAAGTTAGCTAATGTCAAGCTGTAATTTGTAAAGTTAGCTTATGTCAGGTATTAGAGCTAAAACTAGATAATGTCATCTATCATAGCTAAAGTTAGCAAATATAAGCTATCAAAGGTAAAGTTAGCTAATGTCAGTTATCCTAGCTAAGTCAGTGAATATCAGCTGTAGTAGCTAAAGGGTGAACATCGTACACGTGTGTTGGATTACATGTCTCTCCTGATTGGACGGTCGGGTCTCCATGGCGATTAGAGAACATATTTCTGACCCGGTTCTGGTTTTTAGCCGTACCAACGTTGCTCTTTCGGCGTTTTCAGGCTTGTTTGAGTTTACAGTAAATCGGAGTCAGATGCTTCGCCCTGGCCGCGCCGACACGTCAGCAAACACGAGGCTGAGGAACGTTCCTGGTGGAGGGTTCAACGCCGGCTGTGTGTGTTCTGAAGGCCCGATAGCAGCGGAGCTGGACGTTGTCAGACGGTTCTATTAGTAATAAGTTCTGTCAGATTCTGGAGGTGATTGGATGATTGGCGGGCGACGCCCACTCTCTCCTCAGAAGCACTGACTCTGGTTAGGGAGGGCACAGCGTTTAAAGGCGACCTGTCAGAACCGGTTCTGATCGCGGGAGGCGCTAATGAGACCGGAGCGGTTTGGAGAATCAAAGCTGGGCGGGAGCGCCGGCGCCATTTAAAGGAACAGGACTTGTTTTTGTCAGATTAGCTGAAGGCCATCAACTCCAATATGTTTCCAATTTATCAATAAAGCTCAGTGAAACTTCTGGGCTCCTCCGGCTCTTAAAGGAACAGGCCGCCCAAAATCCCAGCTCACGCACTCAACCCCCAAAGTTTGTTTGTTTGTTTGTTTGTTTATTGAGAAAACACACGTTCAAACTAAACACAGATTAACCCTCAGTCTCAATGACAACAAAAGTAAAACATTTAAACGATAGAAACTCAAGAGCAAGAAATAAATCATCTGTGACGGAATCATCGTCGGACGTGTCGTAACTTTATTGTCATTGTGTAGAAAAACAACGAGACCAGGAGAAAGTTGGACAAAAAACAGAATAAAAAGAAGAACTACATCCAATAGGAAACGACGCTACAATTACTGCACTGTAAAAAAAGTCCTGAGAGGAAGTTTACGAGACCATGACACACAAGAGCAGTAAACATCTAACAGCAGGTATGAAACAGGTGATGACATCATCAATTACTGTGTATGAGTCTATAAATGTTTAATTATATTAATAATTATGGTCTATCATTCTGTTAATAATTATCATGTTTAATGATATTAATAATTATGGTTTATAATTCTATTAATAATTATTGTGTACAATTACATTAATAATTATTGTGTATAATTATATAAATAATTATTTGTATCATAATATAAATAATTATTGTTTATAATTATATAAATAATTATTGTGTATAATTATATAAATAATTATTGTTTATAATTATATAAATAATTATTTTGTATCATAATATAAATAATTATTGTTTATAATTATATAAATAATTATTGTGTATAATTATATAAATAATTATTTTGTATCATAATATAAATAATTATTGTTTATAATCATATAAATAATTATTGTTTATAATTATATAAATAATTATTGTGTATAATTATATAAATAATTATTGTTTATAATTATATAAATAATTATTGTGTATAATTATATAAATAATTATTGTTTATAATTACATTAATAATTATTGTGTATAATTACATTAATAATTAGTGTGTATAATTATATAAATAATTATTGCGTATAATTATATGAATAATTATGGTTTATAATTATATAAATAATTATTGTGTATAATTATATAAATAATTATTGTTTATAATTACATTAATAATTAGTGTGTATAATTATATAAATAATTATTGTTTATAATTACATTAATAATTATTGTGTATAATTACATTAATAATTAGCGTGTATAATTATTCACTATGATTATTAAACTACGTTTGATTGTAAACGTTAGTCTTCGTTGTTGTGATGTCAACAAAACAAACCTTTGAACACGATTCTCTCGTTTTCTTTCATCATGAATAAAAAGTTTGATCAAACCTGAAGTTTCTGGGTTCAACATAATTCAGGGTTGATTAAATCTAGTGACGTGGATCGGGTCAGATTTAGGTCCAACATCATTTACACTGTAAAAAAAGAACAGTTCATTTATAACATAGATTAATACTTCAGACTCAAAAACTATTTTAACTATTACACACTGTAAAAAAAGAAGTTGTTGGTGAATCAGTTAAATGAAGTTCTTTCTTTAGTTTTAGACTCAATATTTCATTTAAACCTGGTTCCGACCTTTTCCTGTTTATGGAAGAAGAAAACGTGAACCCGGACCGTTTCACCGCGTGAACCTGGATGAACTGGGTTGGTTTGAGGAAAAGGTCAGTTGCACTTTTCTGCCACTAGTGAAGTTTTGTCCGAGCCGTCGGTCTGATTTAGTCCAGAGTGGGTTCTGATGAATGGACCGGTAGGACCGGTTGACTCTGGATTAAGTGTGGTACCGGTGAGACGCAGGTCCGGTCCTTCTTCTCTGACAGACGGATGTTTGAGAGTAAAGACTGAAGGGATCAACCCAAACAAACATGGCGGCGCCGTTTAACGGGACACGCCCCCCGTGTTTCTGACACATTTAGGGAAACCTCCGGGCCGCTCGTAAAATCAAACATCTTTCTTTGCGGGCCGTAAAATAAAAACGCTGAGAAACCCAGAACCACTCAGGCAGCCGTCTGTGGGAGCGAGGAGGAGGCGTAATGAGAGGAGTAAAATAGTCCAGGTAGTAAATCAGGAGGAGCGTCTGGAGGTGCGTGAAGGAGACGCTCTGCCAGCTTCTGCCTCAACGACCGCATTAAATCTCCTCATTAAACTATTCTGGGCCCGGGTTCTGGTGTGGCAGCGTCTGAGGGGGGTTCTGTGCCAGGGCACCTCCGTGTCACTGATGGGGGGTTAAACACAACCACATGCTCGTTAACGGGCGCCGAGGGTCCGGAGGGATGAGAACCAGAGAGCAGCAGATCCTGCACACGTTTGACCTTTGACCCCGCCCCTCAGCCCAGGTCAGAGGGAACCGTCAGTAACCGGAGCAGAACCGGAGCAGAACCTCCACGGATCCCAGCAGAAGATGGCCGTCAGTCGGGAGCGTCAGGCCCAGTATGATGTCATCAGCATCAAAAGTACTAACTCAGTACTGTAAAATACTCCACTACAGGTAAAAGTACTAACTCAGTACTGTAAAATACTCCACTACAGGTAAAAGTACTAACTCAGAACTGTAAAAATACTCCACTACAGGTGAAAGTACTAATGCAGTAATGTAAAAACACTCCGCTCGTCTCCTGAGACTTCCTCTTCAGCGTCTCTGTTCAGCCCACTGAGCCCCCAGCTCCAACCCAAAAGAAACATCGAAGGATCACAGACATCACTAGTTGGGTTTACGCGGGAAACTTTTCTCCTTTCCGAATGAACCTTTTCCGAATGGCAGTGTCGGTCGCCTGTTTACGTGACCCGGTGTTTACACGCATCCACTCATCTGATCGGAAACAGTTTGGAAACATTGAAGCGATAATGCTTCGGTGAGTTGGGCGTCGACCGCCAACATACGCCCAGAAGAAGAATACCACAAAGAGGGCGTGGACAGGAAGTGACCTTTGGCCCATCTAACCGTCCAAATACGTTGAACTCTTTGTAAGTTGCGATGAACAAATGAATCTGATGTCGCCGTATTTAAAATGTATCGCGGCGCTGAGAAAAACGTCGTGGCGTTTCGTCACGGCGCTCAACTCAAACAGAAAGTTTCAGAAACAGCGTTTACGTGAAACAGACACTTTTTAGTTTTGTTTTATTTTAAATGCTGTGAAACACGTTCATTTTCATGCAAATCTGTCCTTCAGTTATTCTGTAGAACAAACAAACAAACAAACAAACAAACAGACAGACAAATAAACCAACAAACAGACAGTTTCAATCATTTTTAAGAACTTAAATTCTTTATTTTCTTTAAGGAGGACATTGAAAACGAGGCGTCAGGAAAGAAAAATATTTTCATGAGTTTTGAAAATGATTTGCAAAAATAACAATGTAATGAAATAAAAAACGTGAATTTGACGACGTCAGCATTTTTAAGACAGGAGGATATTTTAACTCGATTTCATCTAAAACATGGAGACGTTTGTGGAAAAACACATGATGAGGAGGTGAGGGTCTTCATCTGTCCACCACATGAACGCTCTGGAAATAGAGACATTTGTGAAGCGTTTTGGAGAAAATGAAATGAGACGGAGGACGTCGGATTATTTCTGAAAATATAACCGTGTTACGAAAGTTTTCACGCTGAGCAGGAACGAGGATTCGGAGAACGCCGGAAGAATGTTCAGAAGTTTCGGGGTATTTTTGGACGCTCGGAGATGAGTTCTGTTTGAGGTCGTGGTTTTGGTGTTCGGAGGTGAGGAATGTGAAATCTGGCGGTCTTTGAACTCACCACCAATCAGCTGCAGGGATTTTGAGACTTTATTGAATAAAGGTTTTATAATGAAGGAAAGTTTGGGGTCGGCGCCTCGTTTGTTTTACATCTGCAGTCTGATTTCTAAACTAATCACTTTTATGTAATTGTTTATGAAGAACAGAAAAACAAGGGAGGCTCATAAATTCCACTGATTATGGCGGCGGCAGCGGCGGCGTCGGCCGATGGAGCGATGAGTCATCGCTGTTGTGCGGAGCCACAATCACGACACGTCCTCGCCCTTAACATGATTAACTCAGCTGCCAAAAATCTGGACTCGGCCCGCCGCTGTGTCGGGGACGGGGGGGTGTTACCTCCACGACTCCTGTTCATTCAGTGATGACATCACGATGTGGGCGTGGTCTGCTGAGCTTGTATACAACAGTAGGCTACCAGGACCTCTGCTGCTCGCCGTGAGACAGCTAATAGGCATTCTCTGCGCTGATTGGGACCAGATGTGAGAGGTGCACTCTGGGAAAGGGCTGAGATGAGAGGCTGCCAGCGCCGCAGTAAATCTGTGTGACGGCTAATGAATAAAACAACAGCGGATTAAATTAAACGCACCACGGCTAAAAATAATTTGATTAAGATTCTGATTCAGCAGCCATGCTGCCGACAGCTGCCTCGTTATTTTCCTCCCTAACGAGCCTCAGCGCGGCGGCCAGCGAGCTAATTTTATGGGGAATTCTGGGTAAAGCTCCAGGCGTAATGAATGAGTTGTCATCACGTGTGATTGGATGTTTGAAAACTCTTTGCCTCGGGGTCATCCAGGGTCAGCAACATGGCTGTGTTCAGCCAAAAACAGGCATTTAGATCTGTTATTTTGTGGATTTGCATTCGGTTTGTTCAACATGCTAGCATGTAGCATTCAGTGATTTCAAAAAGTTAGCAAGTTTGCTTCATGTTATTTCAACAAGCTAGTATGTTAGCATTCAATGTTTTCAACAGGCTAGCCAGACTACCATGCTAGCATTTAGTGTTTTCAACAGGCTAATGTGTTAGCATTAATTGTCTTGCATGCTAGCATTCAGTGTTTGCAATAGGCTAGCATTTTAGCATTGGAGGCTACCATGTTAGCATTCTCTGGACTCAGCAGGGTGACATGTCAGTATTAGCTTTCTCCAATAGGAGTTTAATATCTTGAACAGGCTTGCGTCTTAATATTCGTTGATTTCAACAGACTAGCATGTAAGCATTCAGTTTTTTCAATAGGCTAGCTAGTCTAGCATGCTGGTAGCATTAACAATTTCAACAGGCTATTATGTTAGCATTAGCTGTTTCTCAGTTTCTCCATGTAAACCGATATCATGTTAACAATAGAAGCTAACATATATAGATTCATTGTTCATTGCATGTTAGCATGCTTGTTGTTGCTAGAGGCAAGACTCTAAGCATTCATTGTGTTCAACAAGCTAAGATGTTACCATTTATTCTCGTCAGTGGGTCAGTATTTTATCATTCATTCAATTCAACAGACCTGTCATGTTTAAATAAGCTGTTTGTGACAGGCTAGCATGTAAACATTAGCAGTTATCAGTAGGCTAGAATATTAGCATTAGTTGTGAATTATGGGCTAACATGTTAGCATTAGTTGTATACAACATATTAGCATTCGTTGTTTCTAAAAGCCTAAAATGTTAGCATTAGTTATTTACAAAATGTTAGCATTAATTGTTTCTAAAAGCCTAACATCTTTGCGTTAGTTGTTTCTAACATGTTAGCATTAGTTGTTTCTAAAAGCCTAAAATGTTAGCATTAGTTGTTTCTAGCATGTTAGCATTAGTTGTTTCTAAAAGTCTAAAATGGTAGCGTTAGTTGTTTCTGACATATTAGCATTAGTTGTTTCTAACATGTTAGCATTAGTTATTTCCAACATGTTAGCATTAATTGTTCTTAAAAGCCTAACATGTTAGCGTTAGTTGTTCCTAACATGTTAGCATTAGTTGTTTCTAACATGTTAGCATTAGTTATTTCCAACTTGTTAGCATTAATTGTTTCTAAAAGCCTAACATGTTAGCGTTAGTTGTTTCTAACATGTTAGCATTACTTGTTTCTAACAAGTTAGCATTAGTTGTTTTTTTTAACACGCTAACATGAATTGTTTCTAACAATTTCACGTGTTAGTTTCTCTGTCAGGCTCAGCCGGGGACTGTGGGCGGGGCTACATACTGTGTTCGTCCAATGCCCTGCTGAGATCGGCTCGATGTCACTTTAACCGTCACGTGGAATCACAAACCCTGAATGTGGGCCAGAACCACAAGGAGAACTGGAACCTCTCATCAGACCTGACTTCAGCACCAGCATGTCCAACATGTCAAGCCAGGCCCCGCCTCCTCTGAGTCACTTGACATCAGCTCAATGGTTTTTACAGTAATTATGGAAAATGTGGAAAAATGGTCAATTTAAGACAACTGACCTCCTCAACCCCCCCACCCTCAACCCCCACCCTCTCTCTCCCTCTCCCCCTCCCTCTCTCTCTCTTCCTTTCTCTAGTGTCCCTGTGATGTAAGACTGTCTGATCCATGTCTCCTGTGATTGGCTGTTTAATCCGCGCAGCACTTCCTGGTTGGTTAAGGTCAAAGGTGAAGGGTGAACAGACGCCTCTGACCACGTAGATTATAATGTCATGCTGCTTTCAGGGGGCGTTGGAATAAAATAAACTAAAATTCTAAATGTAATATGAATAAAACGTAAAATTAAAACCAGTTTAATGTTATATTTTTAGAAAATGTACAGTTTAAAGATATATAAGATGAAACATAAATACTCCCTACATTAAAGACAAAATGTAAACCCTGAGGCAGAAAATGTTTCTGTTCCTCTTTTTATGCAGATCTTTCATTTTATTTCTCATTAATTGCAGCTTTTCTCTCCGACCTTTATCTCCTTTTTACGACCATCGTTACGTTTTTACAAGTTTTCTGTCTTTTTTACGAGAAACACTTTTGTTTAATTTGTGTCCAGGGTAAAGTTTTTACTTTCTCTCCGTGGTTCTGATGCCATTGAACATCGGATCAGAGCGGCGGGGTCGCCGGAGGATTGAAGGTTCTGCCGCTGGATGTCCAGAAATGGAGTATTTCAGGACTCTCTCTGGCAGCGACCTCCTCAGATCCAATAACAACCTTCTTATGTAGACTGAAGCCCAGAACCCCCGCTGGCAGAACCCGACATCAAGAGACAGGAAATACCCGCCGCCGCCGGCCGGTTCTGACCGGTCCCAGACGATTTACTGGAGGCTCCAGCGGGGAGATTCAGGTAGAACCTCACGCTCCGAGCAAGGGATGATATAAAAGTCAGGAACCAGTTGGTGATCCATAAAGTCCAGTTTGAGGGTCTAGAACCGAGACAGAAGATGTGACAAAGTTTCACGATCAGATAAATGATATTTATTATTTATTTATGATATTATTATATAAGGAACAGAAACACAAAGGCTGGTGCTGTTTGGTTCTAGACCTTCCCCCGGCGGGTGCTGTTTGGTTCTAGACCTTCCCCCGGCTGGTGCTGTTTGGTTCTAGACCTTCCTCAGGCTGGTGCTGTTTGGTTCTAGACCTTCCCCCGGCTGGTGCTGTTTGGTTCTAGACCTTCCTCAGGCTGGTGCTGTTTGGTTCTAGACCTTCCTCAGGCTGGTGGTGTTTGGTTCTAGACCTTCCTCAGGCTGGTGGTGTTTGGGTCTAGATCTTCCACAGGTTGACCCTAGAGTTCCCTCAGCATGTGACCCGGACAACCTCCCTCTAGAATCTGGAACCACATCGGTGACTCTAGTCTGATGGTTCTTGAAGAACATCCTTCTTATCTTGCAGCCTAGAATTTTTCCTGAATTCTGAAACCTTCTGGGTCATCAGGTCGGGAGTTTTACTTGGATCCAGATCTGACTGATGATGATGTCATGGTCTTTGTCCTTGGACCATGAGTCCAACATCAAGATCTCTATGAAGGCAGAACCTGCTACTTCTGGTCTACTGAGGTCAGTCAGCGGCACCTGATCCAACTCCAAACCCACATCAGGGCCTGAAATATGACCTCCTGAGAGCGGTTCTGAGACGTCTGCCAAACGGATCTTCTGAGCCGAGCAGAGCGTGGCGGAATATAAAACCGGCCTCAGACCCGGACGACACGCTGGGAGACGTAAAACTTTAACGAGCAGCCAAACAAAAACCCGTGTTCCTTTTCCCAGCGACATGATTTACTCTCAGAACCAGAGAAGACGAGGAGAACCACCAGGAGCAGGAGGAGCAGGTCTGAGAGAGACCTCGGGCGCTGTCAGCACCCCCTACAGGCAGCGCTGGTCAAGACACCCCCAATGAGGAAGTCCTGAGAATGACGGCTCCCTTCTTCTAGTCCTAATGTGACACTATGAAGGGTCCAGAGGGTCTAGAGAAGTCAAGAGGGTCTAGATGGTCTAGAGGGTCTAAAGAAGTCAAGAGGGTCCAGATGGTCTAGAGGCTCTAGAGAAGTCCAGAGGGTCTACAGAAGTCCAGAGGGTCTAGATGGTCTAGAGGGTCCAGTGGGTGTAGAGAAGTCTTTTTTACGAAGGATAAATATAAAGGTATTTATAAACAGAAGACTCGTGTTCATTTATTGAGGAGTTTCGTTCACATTTAATGTTTAAATCCTCCTTTATTCTGATTCTCTTTTTCCACTTTTACTCTTTGATTGTGACTGAAGACCAAAATGTCTGAATTATTCCAAATGTTTACCAACAAACTTCTTGTTGATGTTTAAAAACCGATAGATTTAAAATGTAAGTTTGAACTTTTCTCTCTGTTATACTTATAAAACTGTTATATTTGTTATTATGATCTATTTTAAATTTGAATTTAATCCGATATTTGATTCTTTTCTATTCCGTCGGTTTGTTCAGAATTCTATAAAATGAGTAAATAAAATAAGAATAAAATGGTCGTAATACCTCAGATTAAAAACGGACAGTTTGAGTTCTGTTCATGTTTGATCCATCTTTCATGTTGGCCGCCTTTACGATTGAGTTTGACACCCCTAGAGGTTCTACAGGGTCTACAGGGTCTACAGGGTCTAGAGGGTCTAGAGGGTCTACATGGTCTACAGGGTCTAGAGGTTCTACAGGGTCTACAGGGTCTAGAGGTTCTACAGGGTCTACTGGGTCTACAGGGTCTAGAGGTTCTACAGGGTCTACAGGGTCTACAGGGTCTAGAGGGTGTACAGGGTCTACAGGGTCTACAGTTTTCCACAGGAGGACTTAGCAACAAAAACTGGAACTAAACCCTCCTGATAGCTGGAAAACTGGAGATTTGGTGAGCAGAGGTGATCTTGTCAGGTCCACCACTGCGTCTCAGAGGGGTTCAGGTCCAGACTTTGACCAGGAGACACTTAGATCATACAGACTAATGACCTTACAGACCGATGACCTCACAGACCGATGACCTCACAGACCGATGACCGGACATTCTCCTTCAGTAGTTTCTGGAAGAGAGTAGAATTAAGGTTTTCCACAAGATGGCGGGTCGTCCTGGTTCTGAAGCAGCAAGAGTCCAATGGAGAGGCTTGAAGAGGGCCGTGACCCGGACAGTTTAGAGCCCCTTTTTTTGGACTGTGGGAGGAGCCAGAGGAACCAAGGTAAACACAGGGTCTCCAGGTGGATTAAGACCCAAAACCTTCTTGCTCTGGGGCTTTGAACCAACACCTTTACCAGTACCAGATCCAGTAAACACCCACTCCTTCCTTCAGAGGGCGGAGCCGTGTGGGTCAGAGCTGTCAATCATTATCGGTCAATGAACCGACCCCTGGCGGCGGCGGGAGGCGGGGGCTGGTGGGTCGGGGGTCCTGAGGATTCCGTGCAGCTTCGGTCTGTAGTGGGTCCCTGGAGGTGATCGTATTCTGAGTGAATAGCGTGTTTGTCACCACGTGTCCGGGTTCTGGACCCGGGCCTGGCGCCCCTCTCTGCTGACGTGACGGGACAAATTAGTGTCACGGCGGCTAATCTATTCAGAGGTCTGAAGGTTCTGCCGGAGACTTTGAGGAGGATTGGAGCTGAAGGTTCTGACGGTGGGAGACGTTAACCGCTGCTGAAAGGTGAGGGAACATTTGGCAGAACCGCCTTCAGATGTTTAATGCAAACATGATGTGAGTAGAACATCTCACGCCATCACGCCGCCGCACGCCGTTGATATCACGCCGTCAGACGGACAGAAGAAGCGTCTGCAGAAACCACTTCCTGGTTTCAGAGACCGACCGTAAATAAAAGCTTTTAGACTTTAAGGTTCTTTCACCGGATAATCTTTACAGCGTACATTTACCAAGTACTGCGCTCAGATAAAAGTATTTGTACGATATGAAGTTTTCAGATCCTTGTCTGTCGTAAACAAACTCAAACTTTACTGTAAAAATACTCCTCTACAGGTAAAAAAATACTCCTCTACAGGTAAAAAAAATACTCCTCTACAGGTAAAAAAATACTCCTCTACAGGTAAAAAAATACTCCTCTACAGGTAAAAAAAATACTCCTCTACAGGTAAAAAAAATACTCCTCTACAGGTAAAGTAAAGACCTGACCGCGTACATGAAGGAAAGTATCGTCAGGTAAATGAACTGATGAATTAACTTAACTTAAGATGATCCATCAAACCGCTTTTAGCTTGTTTTCTAGAGAATAATCAGTTTTCCAACCAAGAAGAAAGAATCCTCTTAACGATGTCACCATGATGTCACCATGATGTCACCACGATGTCACCATGATGTCACCACAATGTCACCATGATGTCACCATGTCAACATGATGTCACCGCGATGTCACCATGACGTCACCATGATGTCACCATGATGTCACCATGATGTCACGATGTCACCATGATGTCACCATGATGTCACCATGATGTCCCCATGATGTCACCACAATGGCACGATGTCACCATGATGTCACCACAATGGCACGATGTCATCATGATTTCACCATGATGTCACCATGATGTCACCATGATGTCCCCATATGTCCCCATGATGTCACCATGATGTCCCCATGATGTCACCATGATGTCCCCATGATGTCCCCACGATGTCACGATGTCACCACGATGTCACCACGATGTCACCACGATGTCACCACGATGTCACCTTGTCAACATGATGTCACCATGATGTCACCATGATGTCACCACAATGTCACCATGATGTCACCATGATGGCACCATGATGTCACCACGATGTCACCATGATGTCACCATGATGTCACCACGATGTCACCATGATGTCACCACAATGTCACCATGATGTCGCCATGATGTCACCACGATGACATCATGATGTCACCACGACGTCACCACGACGTCACCACGACGTCACCACGACGTCACCATGATGTCACCATGATAATAATAATAATAATATTAATAATAATACATTTATAATGCACTTTACATTTGAATCAAATCTCAATGTGCCATGATGTCACCATATGTCCCCATGATGTCACCATGATGTCACCATGATGTCACGATGTCACCACGATGTCACCACGGTGTCACCACGGTGTCACCATGATGTCACCATGATGTCCCCATGATGTCACCATATGTCCCCATGATGTCACCATGATGTCCCCATGATGTCCCCATGATGTCACCATATGGCCCCATGATGTCACCATGATGTCCCCATGATGTCCCCTTCAGTCCCCATGATGTCACCATGATGTCCCCACGATGTCACGATGTCACCACGATGTCACCACGATGTCACCACGATGTCACCACGATGTCACCACGATGTCACCTTGTCAACATGATGTCACCATGATGTCACCACGATGTCACCATGATGTCACCATGATGTCACCATGATGTCCCCATATGTCCCCATGATGTCACCATGATGTCCCCATGATGTCACCGCGATATCCCCACGATGTCATGATGTCCCCACGATGTCACGATGTCACCACGATGTCACCACGATGTCACCACGATGTCACCACGATGTCACCACGATGTCACCTTGTCAACATGATGTTACCATGATGTCACCATGATGTCACCATGATGTCACCACGATATCACCATGATGTCACCTTGTCAACATGATGTCACCATGATGTCACCATGATGTCACCATGATGTCACCATGTCACCATGATGTCACCATGATGTCACCACGATGTCACCACGATGTCACCATGATGTCACCACGATGTCACCACGATGTCACCTTGTCAACATGATGTCACCATGATGTTACCATGATGTCACCATGATGTCCCCATGATGTCCCCATGATGTCACCATGATGTCACCACGATGTCACCACGATGTCACCATGATGTCACCTTGTCAACATGATGTCACCATGACGTTACCATGATGTCACCATGATGTCGCCATGATGTCCCCATGATGTCACCATGATGTCACCACGATGTCACCACGATGTCACCACGATGTCACCATGATGTCACCTTGTCAACATGATGTCACCATGATGTTACCATGATGTCACCATGATGTCGCCATGATGTCCCCATGATGTCACCATGATGTCACCGCGGCTTCAAATGTTAAATTTACTGCTACGTAAAACCTTCAGCTGCAAAATCTACAGTTTTGACAGAAAAGTGTCAGGAAGTAATCTGTAGGTGAATTTGAGAATTAACTGAATCGTCAGTTACGTTAAGATTCCTTTAAATGCTTTAAGTCAACAGATAAAAGTTATGTGTATAAATGAAAACTATTCATAACTTTTTACAGTGTGAGTGAAGCTTTCATCAGCGTCCGCCTCTTTACTTACTTTTACTCGAGTAAAGGATCCGAGTACTTGATCCACCGCTCGCACGGACAAACTGTCCTTTCATGGACAGGACATCCTTCACGACGCCATGATGGGAGGAGCCTGAAGTGAAGCCAGGGCGTCGATGAAAGCAGGCTCTGTCTGTCAAAACCAGGAAGTAATCAGAGCCGCCGTCGTCTTCAGGCGCCAGCTGGAAGTCATTAGATGACAGCAAAGCGCCGCTTCTGCTGGAATAACAGCGAAGCGACGCTCAGAGAGGACGCGTCCTCTCATGGGCGGAGCAGGCGCCTACAGGGCGGAGCCAGCATTAACATCCAGCTTCAGAGAAAGAATAGACCGAAGGAATAAATATTTTTTATTGATCAGTAACGAAAGGAGAAAAAATGTATAAAACACAATCTAGATATTTACAACCTAAATATCACTTCTACTCAGAACCTTCCTACTGGACATCAAAGCGCCACATCTATGGACTCCTCCTCTCCTCCTGTTCAGGGTCACAGGGGGCGGAGCCTATCCAGGCAGGGTACATTATGGAGGCACGCCACTTCAACAAACAGACACAAACAACCAAACACCAACGGAGCATTTAGAGAGTCACCAAATCTCCTACATCTGTACTGTGGGAGGAGCCTGAGGACGGAGCAAACACCTCAGCAAATGACCTCAGGGGGTTTGAACTCAGGTTGGTCGGTTGGTTGGTTGGTCGGTTGGTTGGTTGGTTGGTTGTTTGGTTGGTTGATTGGTTGATTGGTTGTTAATTGGTTGGTTGTTTGGTTGATTGGTTGGTTGGTTTATTGGTTGTTAATTGGTTGGTTGTTTGGTTGATTGGTTGGTTGGTTTATTGGTTGTTAATTGGTTGGTTGTTTGGTTGATTGGTTGGTTGGTTGGCTGTTGGTCTGTCGGGCGGTCGGTCGGTTGGTTGTTTGGTTGTTTAGTCGATTCATTGGTTGGTCCTTAGGTCGCTTAGGTTTTTGGTTGATTGGTTGGTTGGTTGGTTGGTTGTTGGTCTGTCGGTCGGTTGGTTGGTTGGTTGGTTGGTAGGGCATCGGTCAGTTGGTCGGTTGTTTGGTTGGTTGGTTGTTTGGTTGATGATGGGTGGGTCCGTCGGTCCGTCGGCGGATTGGTTGGTTGGTTGATCGGTTGTTTGGCTGGTTGGTTGGTTGTATGTCTGTCGGTCGGTTGGTTGATTGGTTGGTTGGTTGGTTGGTTGATTGGTTGGTTGGTTGGTTGATTGGTTGGTTGGTTGGTTGGTTTGTTTGTTGGTCGGTTGGTTTTTTGTTTGGTTGTTTAGTTGATTTGTTGGTTGGTCTTGAGGTCGGTTAGGTTTTTGGTTGATTGATTGTTGGTTTGTCGGTCGGTTGGTTGGTTGTTTGGTTGATTGTTTGGTTGGTTGTTTGGTTGTTGGTCGTTGGTTGATTGGATGATTATGAAGTAGGTTGGTTGTTTGGTTGATTGGCTGGTTTGTTGGTTGGTTGATTGGTTTTGAAGTCGTCGGTTGGTTGGTTGGTCGGTTGTTTGGTTGGTTGGTTAGTTGGTTGTTGGTCTGTCGGTCGGTTGGTATGTTGGTTGATTGGTTGGTTGATTGGTTGGTTGGTTGGTTTTTTGGTTGATTGATTGGTTGATTGGTTGGTTGGTTCGTTGATTGGTTGGTTGGATGGTTGGTTGGTTTGTTGGTTGGTTGGTTGGTTGATTGGTTGGTTGGTTGGTTGGTTGGTTGATTGGTTGGTTGGTCTTGAGGCCGGTTAGGTTTTTGGTTGATGGTTGGTTGGTTGGTTGTGGTAGGACAGTAGGACCTTGGTGGACAGAAGCGTTTTACTATTCAAAGACACGAGTCGTTCGTCTTCACGTTCACTCATAGGACAATTAATAATAATAATAATACATTTCATTTTTAACGCACTTTACATTTTGATCAAATCTCAAAGTGCTACAAGGTAAAAGCAGATAAAAGCAAAATAAAAGGTAATTCACAGGTTCGTCCCCGAGGTTCAGACCGGAGCAGAAAACTGAAGTCGTCAAGGTTCTAAACCCGGTAGTTGGGATCTGACGTTAAACTCAAACCTCTGTTCACTTCTGGAAACATCTCCTGATGACATCACGAAGGCTTCTAGATGATGTCACTTCATGGCGATCATCCACACCGGCATGATGATGTCAGGGAAGCCTTCCTGCTTCTGGATGGCCAGGATCTCCAGGCCGGCCTTGGAGACGATGTTCTTCATGATGTCCAGATGGCGGCTGATGCTGCTGTCGACGGGGTCCAGCTTGCAGCCCTGCCGCGCCATGTTGTCCTTCAGAACGATGACGCCGTCGGGGCGGAGACTCTTCTTACAGCGAATGAGGAAGTTCAGCAGGTCTTTGTCTGTGAGGTGGCCTGAAGGAAGAGGGAGAAATCAGCCGAGCCAGAAACACCAGCCGCTCATCTTCCTCATCTGTTCTCGGGTCGGGTCCTTGAGGGAGCAGATCCGGGTTCTGCTTTTGTTCCTCTCCCCAGCATCCATTTCCAGCTCCTCCTGGAGGATCCTGAGTCTGGATCAGAAACATGAGATCTGGTTTTGTCCTCGGCTCTCCTCTCTGAGGCTCCCATCTCTCAGAGTTCTGGTCCGTTCTATCCTGACCCGTTCTATCCTGACCAGTCCTAAACTGACCCGTTCTATCCTGACCCGTCCCTCCTGACCAGTCCTAAACTGACCCGTTCTATAATGACCCATTTGCTACAGTCAGGGGGAGGAGCTTGGATCCAGAGGCTCCTTTGGATGTCCATCGATGTCATTGGTGATATCATGGTGATGTCACCAATGACATCACCATGACAACAATGACATGGTGATGTCACCAATGACATCACCATGACAACAATGACATCACCATGATGTCATTGGTGACATCATGGTGAGGCTCCTCCCTGGCGGGTCAGGATCCTCCAGGAGGAGCCGGAGAGAGGGATATCCGGAAACGCCTAATCGCTCTGCCGACATCAGGACCCGACCCGGATGAGGGGAGACCGGAAACCGTGGTTCTGGATAGGTCCGGTACAGGAATGTACCGTAAGCCCTGATACTCACAGGCCACCCACTGCATCCAGATGACGTCATACTTGTTCTTGGGTGGCGTGAACTCCTGCAGGTTGTAGCAGTAGTAGGTCTCCACGCGGTCGGCGCCGTCTCCCAGGTACTCCTCGTGTGCGTGGAGCAGGAAGTGCTCCATCATGTCGGCCATCTCCATCTTCTCAAACACAGGAAGGAGGACGCCTTTGGTCACGCGGCCGATCCCGGAACCACAGTCCAGGGCGCAGTGCGTCCCGGCCTTACCAGGACCCTGTGACAGATGACAGACAGCTGTGACATCATCAATGACGGTGTGTGTAGACGACTGACAGCTGTGACATCATCAGTGACGGTGTGTGTAGAGGACTGACAGCTGTGACATCATCAGTGACGGTGTGTGTAGAGGACTGACAGCTGTGACATCATCAGTGA